>BPTQ01000004.1:1258514-1274944 GCA_019973895.1 Chrysanthemum seticuspe
AGTTACGGAAGAAGATTGAAACACTATCAACGCGAAAAAAGAAAGAGCAACAGAAACACTAGTAGTTGAAGAAAGTTTACAAACAAACTTTAAAGTGAAAGAAGTTTGAGACTGAAAGACAGTCGTAGAAGTAGGAGTACATTTGTACGAAGTAGTCGTCATCTTTTTACTAGTAATCCTTGCGAAAGAAATTGGTGAAATAATCAAAGATACTGTAGTAGATAGACGTAGAGTCCGGATTCTCTCAGAAGCCTAAAGAGTTAGAGTAGATGAACATTCTGTAGAAAAAATCAAAGATTTGTTAGTGACACATCTCTTTGACGTCGGTTAAGATACTATTGTAATGAAGGAAACAGAAGATTGAGACTGAAAGACAACCGTAGAAGTAGGAGTCCGTTTGTACTAAGTAGTCGTCATCTTTTTAATAGTAATCCTTGTAATTTGAAAGAAGTTGATGATCACAAAGACAACGAGAAAGAAAAAAGCGCAACTATCACAAAGTTAGAAGAAGGCATTGATGCTTATGAATCTTTTGATGAAAGCGACAAGTATGTCAAAGTGAAGAAAACTTTTGAGAAAGAAGATCAAAATACAGCTAACTTTGCAGGTAATCAACCTGACAGGCCAGTGGGTTCTAGCAGTGATGATGTACTCCCAAAAGAATCTATTGATGTCACGCAATCCCAAAGCAATCCGGTTAATCAAATTGGTAAGGGCACGAGTGACACCACCAAATGTATCCTTCAGGAAGAAGAACCATTTGAAGAACAGATATGTGAAGATGATGAGATGTTAGATACTGAAGATGATGATTTTGATAAGAATGAAACATTTACAGGTGATGATGTTTTGAAGTGTATCAAGGCTGAAGAGGAACTTTTAAATATTTCTGAGAGTTCTACTTTTGATGAAAAACTTTCTAGTGTTGTTTCTACTGATGTTAGTATGGAAGATTCTGTTATTGATGTTGAGAGAAATCAAATCGATAATCTTGCCATTCAGGTACAATTTCATATCTAATTAATTATTTTTTTTATTTTATTAGTGAATAGTAGTAAAAATAATATCTTATATAAGTGCACTTTAATACGCTTTTTCAGGTTTTTCAAAAACATGATTTGAATATCAAAGGAAATGAAGAGAAGCTAAAACGAAGAAAAAAATCATGCATCCTTTTTGAATCTCCATATATGAACAAAAGAGTTGAGACTATAATGGAATTCAAATCACAGGTTGAAAAACTATTCCCGAAAATGATTCTATCCGATATAGAGAAAAATGATTTGTAAGTTTTTAAAACTATACATAATTTTAATTTTTAATTTTTTACATGTAATTTCTATATGCTAGTATATAATAATTTCTATTTGTTACTTTATAGGGAGGAGATTTTCAGTTATGGGAAAGTAAATGGAATTTTAAGAGTTCATATCAAGTGTCTTGCTTCTGAAACAGAGATTGAGCGGGAAGTTATTGATAACTTTGTTAGTATCCTCAATTTTGAAGAAAATTTAACAAAGGATGCTTTAAAAAGTTTTAGACATTACTTCAAAACAGTGATGATTGTAAGTTAATATATATTTTTTTATCTTAATTTTTCTTTCATTATACACAAATATGTTTTGTTTGTAACTTTTTGCATTTTGTTTTTGTTTTTAATAGCCAGAAGATCTTAAGGAATATGAAAAAGATGAAGAAGCACATTGTCTAAAGTTTAAACGCTATGCTGAAGATCAGTTTGATAATGATAAAAAATATATGTCAATGGAAAAAATTGAACTGGTAATGTAATCTATCATTAATATTAACATAATAATAGTCATCTTTTATTTGATTTTAATTTCATTTTTAATAGGTGTTCTTTCCAATCCTTGCATATGAGCACTATTATGTAATAGTTTTCAACATAAGGAATGGTCGTGCTGTTATTTTAGACAACAGTAATTCAGGTGCTTCATATAATGCAAAATACAAGCACGTTTTTGATTATGTGGTAAGATTTGATTTTTATTTTACTTTATACTTTTTCCTGTTCAGTATATTTTTTGTGTTGTTCTCATTCATTTTTTATTCTTTTCAGAAAAGTCTGTTATCATCCTATTTGCTTGATAAGAGTCATCCAAATATTTGTTTTTTGCTGGATTCAAGTGCTGAAATAATTCAACTAAAATGGAGAACTAGACAAGATAAAGTTAAATGTGGTTTATATGCGATGACACATATGGAACTTTACGAGGCTCAAGATGAAAATTGGGAAACAGGTCTTTTATTAGAAAATGACCCAAATCGTCGAATGCAGATGGATGTGTTGAGAAGTAGATACATTACAAAGCTTTTGCTTCATGAGATCAATATACATAGACAGAAATTGATAAAGTATGCAGAGGAGTGGATGGAAGAACATCCAGATGAATATGAAGAAGAAAGAACGAAAGCAAAAGTTAGCAAAATCATTAAAAGAGAAGGTATGAGTATTCAACAGAGATTCAACGAAGAAAGGATAGTTTTGTTGGACTGTAAGCTTTCGTTAGATTCAAGGAATATGGAGCAAGTTTTGAAATTTTGCAGATTCAGAAGACATTATGGATATAAAACAATTATAAAAGTCGATGTTGAGCAAGTGAATGGATCTTTAAGATACTCGCTGATGTTAGAATACAATTCAAAAGACACAATTTCGCATCAAGATCTTCCTTTTTTAGGACTTCAAGAATGGAAAGATTTTATGTTCTGTATTTACAAAAGTAATACAGAGTGCAATCTGAAGAAAAAAATCATAAAAGAAATTCAAAGCATTTTCGTAAAATCCTACATGCTGAATGAGATCACAGTTGACGAGTGTTATCAATCATGTATTGGGTTGACTCATTTCACATCCTTTGTTCATCAACCGTATTTTGTAGATTGTTGTAGAAGAGTTTTATCTGGAGATCGTCTATGTTTTCCAAGAGTTCCAGATGGTATCATCTTTCAAGACCTTAAGTATTACGAAGAACCTGAAGCAAGGCTTTGTTACTCAAACAAGGAAAATAAGAAATGCTTTCAAAGTTATTCTGGAATAACTAATCTTTCGATTTTGCATATGGTTGTTTTTTTCAAGTTGTGCATAACGGATCAAAATGCATAATTCAAAAAGAGAGTTTTGAGAGCATTACATTTTAAGACAAAAGCTTTATCAAAATATCCATAATTTGAAAAGGTCAAGGAAGAAGCAATGAATTTTGAAGTCGAGGATTTAAAGGTAACAATCTTTTTAATTTTTTAATTTTGTTTTTAATTTTAATTCATTTTTGTTAGAAATGTTTTTAAATTTACAGAAACATCAAAATTCAGAAACAGATGGGAATAATACGAAGTTACTTTCTCTGACAGATGAAAAACCAGAGATAGATGGGCTTGCAGATCGGTTTGATTATGATCATGTTCATGAAGCTTCTTCAAATTCGAACAAAATGGTATTTTATTTTATTTGTTTATTTTTTATTTTTATTTTAATAACATACACTGTCATTAAACTAATTTTATTAACATTTCAAATATATATATATATATATATATATATATATATATATATATATATCACAGACTTGTCGTTCTTATTTGTATTTTAATAACATACATTATAATTTCAGCTTATGGTTGTTGTTGAAGCACTCAATGAATTAAGTAATTCTGTAGTAAGTATTTTATATGAGCACAAATTTTTATATGTGTGAAACAAATTATGTTATTAATGTAAGTTTTTCTTTTTTTATTCGTAATAGGCTTTAATTGAGTGTCCTGAGCCAATAAATTTTTTCCGGTCAACTTCGTCATCTGATGATGATGATTCTGAAGAAGAGGATTCAAATAAGTCCGACGATATTCAACGGATTCAGGTAGATGATAAATAAGTAATGTAGATTGCACATGGTTATTTATTTTATTTTTTTACATATTGTAATTATTTTTTGATTTTAAACTTGCAGATGATAGATGGAGCTGAAACTCTTCACAATTTAAGAAATATTGTTAACAAAAGAGTTGATAATGAAGATTCTGTACAAGTAGATACTTATGTACAAACACACTCAAAGAATATTAGACAAAAGAATCCAACAACAGTTTTGAAGTCACCATTCAATGTTAGAAAAGTTGATATAAAAAGTAAATTAAATAAGAACGACAAGTTTGTGATAGAGTTAATAAAGAAAAAGAACAACAGCAAAATTGCGTAAGTTATTTGTTTATTTATTTTATTTATTAACTAATGTTATTATTATCAGAATACAATCATACAAAATTTATTAACTATTTTTATTATTTTAATACAGGGAGCATTTTTTTGGGTCAGATTTTTATTGTGTTGTCAATCGGAGCTATTTTAAAGATCTGATTAATAAAACAAAATAGATTACCTCAAACATCATAGATATTTGGACTATTGTGTTGAATTTTCAAGAAAAATATAGAAGTCCTGGATCATGCTTAAGATTATTTCTTAACACTGAAGCAATGGTATGTCTTCTTGTTTTTCATTTTTTATTATTATTTTTTATTTCTTAATGTTTTTTTAAGAAAACAAAGCGTTTATAATCTTTTTATTTTCAAATTTAATTCAGGGACCTCGAAGAGAAAAAAGGGGACTTGGATATAAAAAGATACAAGAAGAATTTTTGAATGCTATCAATTTTGCATGCAATAATTTTCTGAATTGTAATAATCTATCGACAGTTAATCTGGTAAGTTTAAATTTTGTTTTCTTAAATCATTAAATGTGACAAAACATTTGTTTGTTGCTACAGTAGGAACATTTGTTGCATTATGTATTTTGTTGTTGCAACAGCAGTTTATTTGAAATTAACTATTTGTACTTTAGAAATCATATATTTTAAGACAACAAGAAGTTGTACTTTATATATACTTAATAATTGAGGAGCTATAATTAAGTATTTACTAAATTTACAAATTAAATATTAGTAAGCGCTTGTACTGCGATTTTATTGTGGTTGTGGTTGTTTTACTGCGATTTATTTTAGTAAAACTTTTAAACCAACAGTGATTGAAGTTGTACTAGCAGTAGTTTCAGCAGTAGCAATATTTTGTTGCAGCAGCAGTAACATTTGTAACACTTTATCTGATATCACATTAAAAATTATGTTATTTCCATTTAAAACTATTAAATTTAATTTTAATATTACAATATATACTTATTTGAATTTTATTATACTCTTTATTAATATTTTACTTTTTTCTGTTTCAGGTTTTTTTCCCAGTATGTAGGCAAGATCATTTCTATGTTTATTGCTTCAATCTCTTCAATCCGTCATTTGTCATTATTGACAATCTAAAGGAAAGTGGTGCTATATATGGAAATACAACTCAAAACCTGGTAATATCATTATTATTATTTTTATATATATGTAACAAATTTAAGGTTAATATTTTTATTTTTTAATTTTTATTTTTTGTTTTTCAGTTCAAATTGTTTTGTCATTATCTAAATGTTTCAAAGCACTCAAAGGTTGAACATATTTCAAAGTGTGTTCCTCGAAGACTTGAAATGCAATGGCAAACATCGAAAAATAAAACAGATTGTGGCATTTTTACTATGAGGCACCTTGAATTCTATTCTGGAAGCGAGGACAAACAATGGAGATCTATATTTAAGCAAAATAGAAGTAAAGATGAGTTGGCATCATTGAGAAATTTGTATGCTGTAAAGATTTTATTAAGTGATGCTAACAAATTCAAGGAGGAGATTATAACAGAAGCAGCAAAATTGTATATATATATATATATATTTTTTAAATATTCACTGTTATATACGTATATTCTGAGTAGATATAGTGAGTCTACTTTTTAGCTACTTTCATATATAAAAATACTTGGATTTTTTTTTAAATGTTAAACAGTTGCACAAAAATCATGTAAAAGTTTGAATACACTATAAAACAGTTGCATAAAATTAGGCCCAATTTATAAGGCCCATTTCAGTAAACCTCGTTTTAACTTTTTGAACGCACTTATAATATTTGTAACATTTATATCAATTACATTATCAATCATTCATCACAATCATTTACGTATACTTGAAATGTCGTGTTCTTTCTGTCCAGAGGGTACATGCACTCCGAATTGTGCTAATTTGCAGGATTATTTTTTGAAAGATGAGATTGACATGATAGATCGTTTCAATAAAATGGTAATTACTTGTGAGCCAGAAAAGACTTTTCCAATAGAAGGAAATTTCAGAGAGAAACAAGAGCTGATTTCTAAGAGGAAGACAATTATTGAACAACTCCCACAGTATGAATGTGAGTATGAAGATATGAAAGCTCGTTTCAAGAGGATCGAAGATGATAACGCTAACTTGGAAGCTACGTTTGAAAAGGCGATAGCTGATTTTAAGATTTACAAAGATTTTAATGTTGATGCTGAAGCAAAATATCAAGAGATGATAACCAGTTTAAAGAATTTGAAAAATCATAATGCTATTGTCAAAGATAAGTATCAAGAGATGGATGAATGTGCCAAAAACCTTATCAACATACTCAAAGAAGTTGCTGCTGATGCTGATAATTTTTAGGATTTTTATATCTGTCTTTTGAATATGTTTAACAATGTGTTTTGTAATGTAATAATGTTTAATTAAATATAACAGTTTAATTTAATTATGTTAAAATACTTTATGAGTTTAAAAATAAAAAGATAAGAAGCCATTTATTATTTTTCTCCTCGAGATTCGATCAAATCAAATAAAAAACTCATTTGTTGTTCCTATAAAAGAGCCTTTTCGTTTACCACTTTGCTTCTATAAAATTAAACTCTTCCATTACAAAGAAATAACATAAATCTTTCTTTCATTCTACAAAAACTAAAAGTCATATTTAGTGCAACCATGTACTTCGTTTTTATATTTTTCTATATTATTTACGACCCTGGAGGTTATTCTATGGTTTTTTATATGCTAAGAAACTTAGATATTTTACCAAAATTTGTAATAGATGTAGAAGCTCTATTTAAATATCTGTAAAATCATTTTAAATTTTCTTCTACATCTATTATATACATGTTAGTACCATGGTATGAAACCTAGATATTTTATCGAATGTCGCCATGGTACAAAAGCAGAAATGTGATAAGTTAGATAGGTGTATAGAGTATTTTAAAATATTCTGAATCTATTGAGCTTGACACATTTCCACTTTTTTATTAATGTTTTTATTCATATTGTGATAAGAAAAAATTATATGAATATTGAGTATATTCTTATAATTTATTCTTTTCTTATAATTATAAGTGTTTCAATCTCTTCAGATTCAGATTCTGAATGGGGAGAGTACATGAATTTATACATTTTGAAAAATTATTACTCGTATAATGTAAGAAACTGAAGAACATGAAGTTGAAGATCAATTATGGAAGATGAAGATGAAGATTTTTAAAAAGAAATGAAAATGAAGAAGAATATGAAGATGAAGATCAATTGTTATTGTAGAAATTTTTTAATTTTAATGGTTTTTATTAAAATTTAAATTAATGTAAATTAATTAAATTTTATTTCAGTGAATTCCTACCAAGATATGCTATGTTTTTTAGCTTAACTGATATGTTTTGTGTGTTTCTTTTTGTTATAATATTGAATTTTTGTTACATTTTTAATCTGTTGACTTTATAAGTCAAACAAAAGAGATTTTAAATACTAACAATTCGGTGTACCTTTAAAGAAATTTTAATATATAAATGTTCTAATTTAATATATTTTTGAGTAGTTTTTGACGTTACTATTATTTTTTTAAACTGATGTTTGAGCTATATTATTTAAAAAATGTTATATTAATTTTGGAACATTTATTTTAATAAATATGTTTAAAATCTCAGTAAATTAATATCACAGTAACTTAATATCACACTAAAATAAAAATAGTGTAACTTAATATCACACTAAAATGTTATTTCAACTAATATCAGAGTTAGTAAAATTTCAAAGATTAATCAATTCGTATATTATGATATTATCATTCTATTTTAAATTAATATTGTCTTAATATCAGAATTACTTTTCTTTATAAAGATATTTTTTTAATATCAGATTAAATATCAAAGTTAGTTCTCTATAATATATCACACTATTTTAATATCAGAGTGTCTAAAACAAAATATTAATATTCAAATCCTATTTTTTATTTTTATTTTATTATAATTGCATGTTATAATGAGGTATATCTGTTAATATTGTCTAAATATCACACTTAGTTTTACTTTTACATACATGTCAAATAGTGATGAAATTAACTCAAAGTTTTACATTTAATTTTCATATAGTTTTTCAATAATGTTTGCTTTTTTTAATTAATGTTTTTTTTTTATATATATTTTTGACATTCAAGATATTTGTATTACTATCAGAGTTAGTTACATAAATATATGATATTGTATTACTATCAATGTCTTAATATCACAGTTAGTAAAATTTTAATTAATATCAGAGTTAGTAACCTGGATGACAACTTTAAAACTTTAGTGACTTAAGATAAATTTTGACGTTAAATATTAAAGTATTTGTTGAAAACATATATACATAACACGCTATTGTACATGTCAGATTTTATAATGATGAAAAGTACCTCCTCGAGACACAAAATATTACTTTTTATGTGCAACTGACATATATGTCAGATAATTCTTTCGAAATTCCTAGCAACATTTTTTCAAACTGATATATGAGCTATCAATGTCAGATACTATTTTTAATATCTCTGTAACTTAATATCACAGTAACTTAATATCATAATAAATTAAAATAGTGTAATTCTTTCGAAATTCCTAGCAGCATTTTTTCAAACTGATATATGAGCTATCAATGTCAGATACTATTTAAAATGATTTGACAATACAATATTTAAAATTATTTGACTATACAAATATATAATATCAGAGTTAGTTGTCTAGAGATATATGATATTGTATTTCTATCACAGTGTCTAGATATATGCTATAGTAAAATTTCAATTAATATCAGAGTAAATAAAATGAATGACTGAAAGAAGATATTAATATTGTATTAATGTCAAATTTTATTGTTTAATTATGATATTATCTTAATATCAAAGTTAGATAATTTAAATTGAATTATATATAAAAAATATCATATTAATTTTTGTATTTTAATAAAAAAAATTAATACTAACTAAATATAATATTTTTATTCTTAAAATACTATTAAGAATATTATTACCACTACATCTGAGCAGTTTTACTTTAAAAATAACGTACATAACCTTTAATATGAAAAACATAAAAACATTTTAATATGATGAAATAAAGTAAGCAGTTGTACTTTAAATATTATTTATTTTTTAAGGGATCTCTATATTCGTTTGTACAAATCACTATGTTTTTTGCCTATAAATATTCCATCAATCACACATAGAAAAACATAAAAAAAAATTTCTTCATTTTCATTTAATGTTTTTTTTTGCAGTTTTAATATAATGAATGCTTTTATATTAAAAATCTATTTTTTCGTATCATCGATAATTTATTATCTTTGGAAGATTTTTTTATTTCTATATTTTTTAAATCGAAATCTAGATATTCTACCGAAAGTATTTGTTATTGAAGAAAAAAATGTTTATCAATCATTATATTTCAGGACCCTATAAGTTTTTCTTCAACTAACTTTTCAACTTTGCTTTTTCTAACAAAGCATTTGTTGATAACATTCGTTTCAAATGCAATTTAACAAAGCATTTGTTCAGATAATTCATATTCAGCTTCAAAACCAGTTCTATGAGGCTTGGAGCAGATGCCATAGTGTTCAGCCGCCACATAGTTGACGGGTATGCCCCTAAATATGTGCCCTTTTATGCTATTTTATAATGAGTAATTGTTTTGACATCAAGATTCCCAAGTATGGATGTTATTGTATTGTCTAATTACATTTACTGTGTTGGTACTATCAAAAATGTATCTTCTTAATACATGTAATGTATGCCAGTCTGAAATATATATTATTATTATATATGACGATTGCTAGTATGGAACATGTATTTCAGTTAAACACATGTGTAACAACAGGAAGAAAATACAAGAGAGATGCAGAATCTGAAAAATAAGTTAGATAGGTGTATAGAGTATTTTAAAATATTCTGAATCTATTGAGCTTGACACATTTCCACTTTTTTATTAATGTTTTTATTCATATTGTGATAAGAAAAAATTATATGAATATTGAGTATTGATAAGGTTTTAAAAGGTACCATTTTGAGGGGTCGTTTAAGTCCTTATTTGATCACTTTTGTATCCGTTATTGCTTAATATCGTTCCTTTTCACTTTTTATGTCTCGTGAAGGCAAAATGCTGAAATGACGCTTATTTGGACAGAAAGGCGCGAATATATGAAGAAAATGGCCAAAGTCGAAATCATGACACTCACAGTCGCTGAATGTAGAAGGCGACGGCGTCAGGAGATATTTGCGACGCCGTCGGAGAATTGTTGCGACGGGTCAGAACTCAAAACTCGTGTTTTCAAGAGACGGCGTCTAGTGTGAAAGAGTAGGCCATCGCTACTCAGACGGCCTAGATGCGATCCAGACGACGTCAGAAGCTGAAGAGGACGGCGTCACGGACATAAGGTGACGCCGTCGCAAGGTTAACGTGGCCAAGACGAAACCCTAATGGCGGCGACACGACGGCGTCACTAAACATAAGGTGACGCCGTCGCAATTGTAATCTTATATATAGAATCCGAATTTTTCAGTCTTTGTGTGGAGAGTCTTTGGAGTAAAAACCTAAAACCGAACCTAAGGTGTCTTGTACAGTATTTTAGGGTTTTTAACCCTATCTTACACCAAGATAAGTCTTTGCTTCATTAATTCAATTATGTCTTTGATTATTTGTGTGTATGCTTGCATGTTCTCCATGTCCGGCTAATTTATTTGTGTGTTTGCTTAGGAAGTATGAAACTTAATTATTGAATATTGATTGGTTGTTTCTTATCTTAGTTGACTAATGATCTAGTAATGCGATAGGTCATTCGTTGTGTACTTAATGCTTGATTCATCTTTGTGAACCTTAGAGTATGATTACCTGAGTGATTGTAGGCTAAAACATCCGAAGAGTGCCTTAGAGTAGGAGTCTATAATCTCTACGTGGATTTGTAGACAAGACCCTTTGGTAAGTTCAAAGAGTTAGGGAGAAACGCATACCCTACAACTTTAGAAACACAACGCAACTAGGAATAAGACGTGACACTCAACCATCAATAGGAGATAATTAAGGAGTAATACAAACTAAGTAAACACATCTTTAAACTATCATACGAGCACACATTAATTAGACATAGACTCCCACAACCTTAGTTTAGATAATTAGATAATAGTAGTGTAATCGGTAGAAATACCAACCCCCCAAATCCAATACCCGAGATTCGTACTTTTCCATTTTCATAAAATATAAAAAGATAAAAAAATAATCTTCCTCAACCTTAACCTTAGCGTAGTAACTCCCTACTAGCATTCCTATTCCCCTAGAGAACGATATCAATACCCGTGGCTTACCCTAATTACTACACTACAACGATTAGGTTCACTGCCTAGGGTGTTATAAAACTTGCTCGAAGAAAAGGAAGTTTCCTTGACCCCGAACGACGCGTGTAGCGTTATCAAGTTTTTGGCGCCGCTGCCGGGGAATAGAATAGCTAGTTAGTAGTCCACCTCGTTTAGGTTTCTTTGCTTGATTCCTATCAAGTAAACTTTTTTCTCATTTTTAGATTTCTCTTAGTCTATCCCCCTTCTTCGTGACCTTTGTTAGTAATTCCATCACTTTTCATCATGGAAGGTGATAACCCACTACCATTCATCAACCCACCACCAAATGACCCGCCAAGAGCCCGTACTCTTGGTGAATACTCGAGACCAAGCCACTTATGCTATAGGAACACCATTGAGCTTCCCGACCAAGCCCAAACTACGGCCCTGCGATCCGACACCATCCGGTTGGTGCAAAACGGATGTGCATTCCATGGACTTCGTTCCGAAGATCCAAATCAGCATCTGAGGGATTTCCTCAAAATCGTCGATTCCATCGACCTTGATGCTACTACTCGGGAGACCACGCGCCTGCGTCTCTTCCAATTCTCTCTACGGGACCAAGCTAGTAATTGGCTTGAGCGACTTCCCGCCGGCTCCATCTCAAGTTGGGATGATCTTACTTCTCGCTTCCTTGCTCAATTTTTCCCACCGGGGAGAACCACTAAGCTTAGGAATGACATCTTGATGTTCCAACAACGTCAAGGTGAATCTCTCTACGAAGCATGGACCCGATTCAAGGACTTACTTCATAAAGTCCCTCATCACGGCATTGATCTTTGGCTCCAAGTCCAAATCTTTTATGATCATGTCAACTTTCCCACTAAGCGATCCATTGACCAAGCGGCCGGTGGAAAACTTAGTGATCTCACCGCAGAAGAATCATGGGAAATAATAGAGGATCTTGCCCTCTATGACAACGAAAGTTGGGATGACCCCCGTGAGCTGCCCAGAACCGTCAAGGCAATCTCCTTGCCTCCTCCCGACCGTAGGATGATCGAACTTGAAGATCAAGTTAAATTCCTCATGAGTTCCTACAAAAATCCTAAGTCCTCACGACAAGTGAATCAAATCACTCTACCTTGTGAGTTATGCAGTGGTCCCCATGACACTCGTGATTGCTCAAGGCTCTCCGAACAAGCTTTTGCGGACTACGCCTCCATACGTACCGACGGAGCGGGAGAGAAGTGGTACACTTTCAAACCCGAACAAAACAACTTAGGAAACTCATACAACCCATCATGGAAAAATCACCCTAATCTTAAGTGGAACCAAAACTCAAGCACACCCCAAGGTTCATCTAGTTCGCCTAATAGGTTCAATTCTTCTAATACCGGGAACCCCACTAATCTTGAGGCAATTGCCTCTAGATTTTTGTCATCCCAAGAAACTCGATTGAATAAGCTTGAAGCCGATTTTAAGCAAAAACAGAGCGAGATGACAACCAAGCTTGATGCCATCTTAAAAGCCTTCAATGAGCGGGAAGTTGGAGCATTGCCAAGTGACACCATTAAGAACCCAAAAGTGAATTCGATTGCATCGACTTCACATTCCAGTTCACCATGGGAAAGTGCACATCCATGTCCCTCTCACCCAACGGTTCATTCGGTAAATGCTATCAAAAAGGGTTCCAAGTCATCCAAAAGATACCAAGGCCCGGCACCTTTGGTAAAGCCTACTCCTGAGAAACCTGTTAGCCAAGAATCCAAACCTAGTTTAGAGGAGGAGTACAAGGAACTCTATCAAGAAAAACCAATTCTTGAAGTCTTAGCTCATGCACCTTATTATAATGCTTTAAAAGAAAAATATGAGTTAGAACTTAGGCTTGGGAAACATGGGTCCGCCTTTATGCGAAACAACTTACCTAAGAAGTTAGATGATCCCAGGTTATTCACTCTTCCGTGTAGACTTGGAACTTCCAAGCCACTCGATGCTTTAGCCGATTTAGGATCATGCATCAATCTCGTTCCGTTGTCCCTTCATAGAAGCCTCAACCTAGGTAAAATTGAACCAACGGAAACTATCTTAGGATTAGCGGACGGTAGTATAGCACGTCCGGTTGGAATAATAAAGGACATGGTAGTACATGTAGGAGAGTTGACTCTTTTGGCCGACTTTCATGTACTCGACATGAATAAGGACCCGACATGCCCATTACTAGTTGGAAGAGGATTTTTAGCTACCGCTAGTGCCATCATCGATTGTAAGATGTCCAAAATAGTGGTAGGAGAGGGGAGTGCTAGGTCCGTGTACGATGTTAAAAAACATACGTACTATAAGGATGAGGAAATCCCACAAGAGATAGGGTTAGATAGAGAGCCTTCTCGATATGGACCTTGGATTGAGAAGAACATCATAGGCCCCCAAAGACCTTTTTACCTAGATAAGGCCTTTGCTAGTGCAGCAACTTTCCAAGAACAAGAATTGGCTAGGGATATAGAAGTGAACCCGTTCGAGGACGCCTTAGTATTTAGGAAGATGACCGAGTTCCTAGGAAGCTTGCCCGTTAACCTTGTCATGAATAAATGGATAGTTGAGAAATCCGAACACATGTGGAATTGGAATAGACCGCCTAGTGATGGTAATGGAAGGTGGCACATTAGGATACAAATCTATGATCCCGATGGTGAGATGTTTGAAAAGGCATATCTAACCGAACGTACTACTAGGAACTTGAATGATAAGTTTGATCCTTATGACATTGTTGAGGATAGACTTACGTATATCGGTACGTAGGAGCATGACTACGAGTCTAGCTACAAGACTCTTAAATAAAGAAAAGCGCTTCGTGGGAGGCAACCCATGCTTAATTGTTTGCTTGTTAGTGTCATATATCTTTTATTAATTGTTTATCCTCATGTTTAAATTTGTAAAAATGCTTTATTTTGTTTTTAACTTCGTCTTAATTACATATAAAGGTATTTTACATAAGGGATATGTGTAGGGAGGATTACACACGTTTTCAAAAGAAACGTAAACATGAGAATAACAATTAATTAAAAGATATATATGTTTGTTTGTTCGAGTCTAGGGCTGAGCATTCGGACCGTTTCGACCGGACCGACCGACAAAACCGACCGGACCGGACCGAAACCGACCGGACCGAAGGATCGGCGGTCCGGTCTCGGTCCTAATTTTTACCTTAATTCGGTCTCGGTCTTGTCGGTCTCGGTCCGGTCCGACCAAAAAACCGAAAATCTTGCCTATTTGGACCGGACCGACCGAAGACCGGACCGGACCGAACCGGACCGGACCGGACCGACCACATTCGGTCTCAGTCTCGGTCCCGGTTTTTACCTTAATTCGGTCTCGGTCTTGTCGGTCTCGGTCCGGTCCGGTCCGGTCCCGGACCGATGCTCAGCCCTATTCGAGTCAAATGCTTGTATCGAGTCATAATGAATGTTTTGCAGAAATTTTTCTAGATTCTAAAGATGTAAATTTTCCAGAAATTTTTTCCATAAAATCGCAGACCAGTTTTTGTCAGGATAACCTGACGGCGTCAGGATTGCAACCTGACGGCGTCAGGAAGGAGTAAAAACATCAGATTACTTTTTCTCGTTTTCTGAGCTACTTATAAATTTTTGGAATTTTCCAGGTCTTAATTTTCTTAGAAATTCTGTAAACATTCATTCCACAAGCATTATATCCTAGTTTAAATCGAGTCTTATATATATTATTACCGCCGATTTTACGCGAAGGTTTCGTTTGTTTTCTTCAAGTGTGCAGGTTTAGTTTGTCAAGAAGAAGTTACATAAGATTGGAAGGAGCTTTTCACGCAATAATTCTTCTTGAAAAGAATTTAACCGCCACTTTACACGGATCCTACCGAGCTAATCAGGGGAGTATTAGTTTCTTTCGTTTTTAACTACCTTCTTTTATCATATCTTTGATACTTTCGGGGAACATTGGGGACAATGTTCAGTTTAAGTGTAGGGAGGGAAAATAAAACGGGAACTTTGAAACTATGCTTATCCTTGACTATTTGCTTTGTCCAATTGTGATTGTGTAATAAATCATGAGAAAATGTCGGTTAGGGTAATTTTGGCACCAAATTTAAAATTTTTTATGACATATAGGAGTGGGCCATTAGTCTTAACAAAAGCGTCTCACGGATAGGAAGTTGCATGACTAGCACAAAAACCCTTACCACCCAAATTCCACCCAAAATGTGAGGATCGCCCTTAGATTAGTAGGAATTAAAGCATTCATCTTTAATGCTTAGAGTGTGAACCGGTAGTATATTAGATTCTAGAACTTGTTTTGTGATGCATTCCGAGATCGCAAGTGAGGCTACACTTGTGTAGTTAGGAATAACTAAATGATAAGAGGCATTAGGAAAACCCTTGTTTGATACCTGTAATATAATTACTTCTTCCATATCGGTTGAGTAATTCCCCCACACCCTTTGCGTTGTACTCATCTTTAGTACACGATACCCCTAGTTAACCCCTCAGAGCCTATCCTTTTCGCGGTTTCCGGAATATCAATGAAGAGCATTGTTTACACCCCACCCCCAAATATACACCCAAATCGCCTTAGCCTACCCCTTATGCACTCACTTTTAGTGCAAATGTTTGTTATCACCCTTAACCCTTAGTTCAATTATCTAGTTGCTTGCATAAGTTGCTAAGTCGAGTCATATCCTTTGTATACAGTTTTGGGATGATTGGGATTCATGGGAAAAGTTAAAGTTTATGAAATGACGGGAAGGGAACGTTAAATTCAAATTCCCTTTGTTTACGTAATAATGTACCCCAAGTGTTTTGATCTTTTCAATTCGGGTCAAATTAGTGTTAGAATAATAAAAACTCAAGTGTAGGGATGTCCCTGTAAATCCCTAGTATTTTGATGTTATCG
>BPTQ01000004.1:1876112-2149907 GCA_019973895.1 Chrysanthemum seticuspe
AATCAACTTTCTGGTCCTATCCCAGAATCATTGGGTAACCTAAAAATTTTAGAATATTTGATTCTCATGGAGAATCAACTTTCTGGTCCTATTCCAGAAGATATAGGAAAACTGAAGAAGTTAGTTCGAATAGAGATGAGCACAAACAGATTTTCAGGTCAATTTCCTGATGGGATCTGCAAAGAAGGGAAACTTGAGAAGCTCATAATTTTGAACAATAACCTAACAGGCCGACTTCCAAAGAGTTTATACAACTGCTCGAGCTTGACCCGATTACGATTTGACGGGAACCAGCTCACTGGCGACATTTCTGAAAGCTTTGGTATCTATCCACACCTCGATTACATCAATCTCAACGATAACAAGTTTTATGGGGAGATCTCGGACAACTGGAGTAAGTGCAAGAACTTAACGACGTTTCAAATGGGAGGTAACCAAATCAGTGGTAACATACCTCCTTCTATTGGAGACTTGACTCGGTTACAACTCCTTAATCTTTCTTCCAACGATTTGGTTGGGCAAATACCAAAACAATTCGGACGGCTGACTAGCATGTTAAGCCTTGTCTTGAGCAAGAATCGACTTTCTGGAGTCATACCTCTAGATCTAGGGTCGCTAGGTGAACTCTCGTTGCTAGATCTTTCCATGAATAAGTTGAACGGTACCATTCCATCTTCTCTTGGGGATTGCTCAAAACTCTTCAACTTAAACTTGAGCAACAATGAACTTACTCATGAGATCCCAGAACAAATAGGTAGATTGGATCACCTGTCTCTTCTTGATTTGAGTCGCAATTCGCTTACCGGTAAGATACCTTCAGCATTTTCAAGTCTGAGTAGTTTAGAGATGCTAAATCTTTCACACAATAAACTCTCTGGTTCTATTCCAAAAACCTTCGAATCAATGAATGCCGTGTGGATTATTAACTTATCATATAATCAGTTAGAAGGTCCCGTTCCCAGTGGTAAAGTTTTTAAAAGTGTTTCCATAGAAGCATTGCAAGAGAACAAGGATTTGTGCGGAAATGTTATCGGATTAAAACAATGTACAGCCAGATGGCGTAAACCAAAGGGGAATCACAAACTCGCACTCATAATCTCCCTTCAACTTCTTGGAGCTCTTCTATTTAGCGGCCTCACTGGAATTATCGTTTTTTATAGTTGTAGATCAAAGAGGATGTCAGCAATACAATTGGTGGATGAAGACACACATGGAAAAGTTTTTTTTTCCATATCTACATTTGGTGGAATAGATACTTACCATGAAATCCTAAAGGCAACCGAGGAGTTTAACAAAGCATACTGCATAGGAAAGGGAGGATGCGGAAGTGTGTACAAAGCCAAGTTGGGATCGGGTGATATAGTTGCTGTAAAGAGACTTCACTCGTCCTTTGAAGTGATCATTCACGATGATTTGCTAAAGGAGATCAGAGCATTGACAAGAATACTGCACCGGAACATCGTGAAACTATACGGGTACTGTTTTCACACTCAAAACTCATTTTTGGTTTACGACTATCTTGAAGGCGGTAGTCTATCTGACATTTTGAGCAATAACAAAGCTCAAAGTTTGGATTGGACGAAGAGGGTTAACATTATCAAAGATGTTGCATACGCTTTATCGTATATGCATCATGCTTGTTCACCTCCTATCGTTCATCGTGACATATCAAGCAAAAATATTTTGCTGGATTCAGAGTATGAAGCATGTGTTTCGGATTTTGGTACGTCCAAATTTTTGAATCCAGACTCATCAAACTGGAGTAACGTCGCAGGAACGCTTGGATACATCGCTCCTGGTAATTTATCTTCCATAATTGTAATTCTAAATGCAAACTATCAAAGCTTCAGATTAAGAAGAAGACTCATTGTATTGATAAACTTCTTGCAGAACTTGCTTGCACAATGAACGTAACAGAAAAGTGCGATGTGTATAGCTTCGGGGTTCTAGTGTTGGAGATTATCAAAGGAGAACATCCAGGCGATATGATCGCTTATCTAACACCTCCAATGGCTGAAAAGGTTGAGCTTAAAGATTTGGTGGATCATCGTCTTCCAGTCCCACTCTTGGAAATGAAGAAAGTTCTAACATCCATCTTAATTCTAGCGATAAAATGCATCAACACGAACCCTGAGTTAAGGCCAACAATGTATGATGTATCCCATAAAGTTGTAGTTATTTGTGACAGGCCTGAGAGTGATAACAGTATGTAGTATTATTGTTGTCTTAGGATTTGGTACTTGTTTTTGGATGCTGTTTTTTAAGTCAACTTTGGGGCTTTGTATCAGTTGTTGGGGTCATCCGTTTTCGTACTCTATGTCAGGTGATTTCCCTTTGGGGGGCTACATGTTTGCTATATTTCGAGTTGTATCTTAGCATTTGCTAATTTTTTATTTTTGTAACAGTCTTAAAAAAACGTACTATCACGCATGATAAGATTAATATTAATGTTCACAAACTAATAATTAGAAATAACTTGATATTAAATCAATATTAATGCTCACAAATTAATATTTAATAATTAATATTATTAATACCTTGATTAGCTTAGATACATTTGACTTATTTAAGTCAAAGAATCACTTTCTCATATGTGAGACATTCCCGTGTACCAACGGACTACTCCCTCGTCCCATAATAATTTTCCTCTTTAACTTTTTTAGTCTTTCTTATTCAACTTTGACCATTAATATTTTTATTTGTATTATATAATACTTGATAAAAATTATATCAAATGAAAATAAATTTAAAACACAATCTATTCATATATTTTTTTATCAAGTATTATATTACACAAATAAAAATATTTATAGTCAAAGTTAAATAAAAAAGACTTAAAAAAGTCAAAAAAGACAATTATTATGGGACGGAGGTAGTAATAAAATAACGGGTACTACTATCAAGGCCTCTCTCTTGCCCACTCACTTGCTGCTTATTTTTTTTACATTAGATTATCTTTATTCACAACCTCATCCAACTCAATCTTTAATTAAAATATTATTTTCTCACTCATCCACATATACGATCTATACATACAACCAATCTCAAATTTTTTACCATTTATCAACAACCCAACCCAAAATATTAAAAATTAAAAAAAAAAAAAAAAAAAAAAAAGGAAACAAAGAAAAAACTAGCCAATAAAACAATGTTTTGTGAGATTGTGGGTTGGGGATCTAGATTGCCAAGTGACTAAGGTTGGAAGCAAGATTGTATACATAAATTAAAAAAATATTATTTTTGTATGTATTTTGAGTGGGTTGGGTTGGCAACCTTGCCAATAAACATAGTCTTACAATCCAGCTTTTTGTATGTTTATGTTTTGTATTTTCTGTCAGTTTAATACTTTTTATTTATTAAATTTTATATTTTCTGTATAGTACTTTCAGGGTTTTATAAATTTTAATATAAATAAAATTACAAAAATAAAAAAATAAGAAAAAACTTGAAAACAATGAAGGGGTATCACTTGTAATTTTTAAGGGGTCCAAATAACTTATGGTTAAGGTTATTTGTATCCTTTAATTTGATAAGTCCACCCCCATAACCTTTTTTTATTTATTTTTCATTTTTTTTATAATTTTTTTCTATTGTTAAACTATAAAACGGAAAGCACGAAACATAAAATATAAAGTTTAGCAGGAAATACGAAATAAAACTGATAAAATACGGAACTAAAATACTTTTATTCTCAATCCATATGTTTGAAAATTTTCAACGCCTCTTTCTCTTTGATGAAAGGAGTCTTAACTCAAGTCCAATGATACAACTACGTTAACTGATAAAAAACTATGTTATGCTATTAATAAATTAATTAAAATGATGGATCAAAGGGTAAAACATGTAAAAGGGTAATATAAGTACCAATAGTACCACTATAAAATAAGTACAGTAGTAAAGTAGCTAGCAACTTGCTTATTGAATTAATTTATATTCTATTTGGGTGAGGATTCTTTCAAGTTATGAAAACTTAAGAAGTCAAGTTAAAGAAACAAAAATCATTAAATTTAGGGTTTAAGTCATTAAATTGTCACATACTTTCTCAAATTTACTCATATAGTACGTATACAAAATTTTTATTTTTATTGTACGTGAACTTTTCAATTCGTGCTAATATGGTCACATTTTTACCGGCAACTGGTAAAATCGGCTAATTTTTTTAGATAGTGTGACTTGGCGATTTTTTATTATTATTATTTATATGATAGGATTTAAGGCATTAAATATCCACGTACTTTCTTAAATTTACTCATATGATACGCGTATTGTATTTATTGTTTTTATACATTTTTGTACATTTTCATCCGTTTTCATACGTTTTTATGTGTTTTCATCCGTTTTTACGTTTTCGTACTTTTGATACCTTTTCATACGTTTTCGTACTTTTTCACACATTTTCATATGTTTTCATCCGTTTTATACGTTTGCTTGTATTTTTATACGCTTTTTGTACGACTTATACTTTTTTAACATTTTCGCACGTTTTCATACGTTTTCATAAGTGTTCTTACGTTTTCGTATGTTTTCGTACATTTTCAGAGGTTTTGGTACGTTTTAGTATATTTTCATACAATTTTTACGTTTTCATACGTTTTTACATTTTCTACGTTATATACATTTGTGTACGTTTTTATACGTTTGTGTACGTTTTTATATGTTTGTGTACGTTTTTATACATTTATGTGTGTTTTTACACGTTTGTGTACATTTTTTTTGCGTTTTTGTATGTTCTTTACGTTTGTGTACGTTTTTATAAGTTCTTTTTGACATTTTTTTTACATTGGTGTATGTTTTTAGATGCTTGTGTATGTTTTCACATGTTTTAAACGTTTCAAATGTTTTATACTTTTTTTTACGGATGAAAACGTATAATAACGTACATAAACGTAGAAAATGTACAAATATGTACAAAAACGTACAAAGGCGTACAAAAACGTAAGAAAACGTTCAAAAACGTACAAAAGATACAAAAATAGGTAAAGATGGATAACAACGGATAAAAACGTAAGAAACATATGAAAACGTACGGAAAACATATTAGCAGGTAAAACAGGTTTTCATGTATCATATTAGCCGGTTTATGAAAGTTCACGTACCATAAAAATAATAAAGTTTGTACACGTACCATATGAGTAAATTTGAAAAAGTAAGTGACTATTTAATGACTTAAACCCTTAAATTAAAATCAAATGTAAAGTTTAAAAGAGAATCCACATCCTTAAAACAAATCATGATCTTTGATTTTAATCTAATGGTTAAAGATCTTCTAAATTGACTAGTATTAACACATCTAAAAAAAAAATGATATTCCTGATTTTAATTTCAAAACTCAAAAATAGATGACAAAATACCCATGTGACCATCACGTGAAAGTACAAAATCCTAAACACTTTTTGCATATTTTCATTTCTTTCTTAGTCAATAGTGTAACTTTTTCCATCATCTTCCCCAATCAAAAAAGTTCCCAAGATCTGCTTTCTCTTAATCAGAAATGGCATTTTCTTTCTGTATGTTTTCACCATTTGGGTTCGCGGGTTCAACGGTTTTGGTCATTTATGTTTGACTACAGTGACAGGTTTCTGGTTAAACAGTTTGGTCCGCTTTTCAAAACATTGAGGTTGTTATTATTCACAAATATGGCTTTGTATCCTTCAACCATCTTGGTACTTACTACAGGTGCAGTTTTATGTACCCTATATGTTCCATCATGTGCTACTAATGAAGTTGATGCTCTCCTTAAATGGAAAGAAACTCTCCGTAGCCAACATAACAACACCTTTTTACCTTCATGGACAAATGGTCACAATGTAGTGTCTCCATGTAACTGGCATGAAGTTTCATGTAATGAAAATGGTAGCGTAAATAGGTTGAAACTTTTTTCGTCAGGTTTAAAAGGTGCACTTGATTATTTCTCCTTCTCTATGTTTCCCAATATTATGTATTTCGAACTTAGTTTCAACCACTTCTATGGAATTATTCCACCTCGAATTAGTTGCCTTTCGAAACTAGTTTATCTTGATTTTTCCTCTAATATCATTTCAACGGAGTAATTCCACCTGAACTTGGAGATAATCAAAATCTTGTCAAACTTTACTTGTATAATAATCATTTAATTGGTTCAATTCCGCAAGCCATATGCCAGATGAAGTTCCTTTCCCAGCTTAGTTTGAGTAATAATACTTATTCTGGTTTAATTCCTACATGTTTCGGTCACTTACTTAATCTGAGTTATATTCGTCTCAAAGACAATAATATTTCTGGCTCCATTCCTTATGAACTGGGAACTCTTTCAAATCTAAAAGATATTTATATGCACAAAATAATCTCTCCGGTTCTATCCCGACTACGTTTGGTTATCTGAAGAAGCTAACTGATGTGATTATGTACAAGAATAAATTGAATGGATCAATCCCTGCCGAAATCGGTACATTGAGTTCACTCAAACAACTAGAGCTAGAATATAACAATTTAAGTGGCCTCATTTCGAAAGAGTTAGGTAATTTGGTATCCGTTTATACTCTGCATTTGGCCGGAAATCAACTTAATCGTTCCATACCAAAATCATTCGACAACCTAAAAAATTTAGAATACCTGATTCTCATGGAGAATAGACTTTCTGGTCATATTCCAGAAGAATTTGGAAAACTTAAGTTGGTACAAGTAGAGATGGGCACAAACAGATTTTCAGGTAATTTTCCGGAGGTCAACTGCATCGAAGGGAAACTTGAGAGGTTCAATGTTAATGAAAATAATCTAACAGGTCAAATTTCGAAGAGTTTATATAACTGCCCAAGCTTGTTCCGAGCACGCGCAATTTGATAGCAACCAGTTGACAGGAGATATATCAAAAAGCTTTGGTTTTTATCCGCGCCTCAAATACATCAATCTCAATGATAATAAGTTTTACGGGAAGATATTAGACAATTGGAGTAAGAGCAAGAACTTAATGACTATACAAATGGGAGGGAATCGAATCAGTGGTAACATACCTCCTTCTATTGGAGACTTGACTCAGTTACAACTCCTTAATCTTTCTTCCAGCGATTTGGTTGGGCAGATACCAAAACACTTGGGACAGCTGACTAGCTTGTTAAGACTTGACTCAGTTACAACTCCTTAATCATTCTTCCAACGATTTGGTTGGGCAGATACCAAAACACTTGGGACAGCTGACTAGCTTGTTAAGCCTTATTTTGAGCAAGTATCGACTTACTGGAGTCATACCTCTAGATGTAGGTTTGCTAAGTGAACTCTCGTTGCTAAATTTTTCCATGAATAAGTTGAATGGTACCATTCTGTCTTCTCTTGGGGTTTGCTTATGTTGTGTCTTTGTGGGTAGATGAGTTGTTTTTGTTGTGTACTATGTATTTATGTGTATAATAGTAAACTTGTAGCCTTTCCTAAAACTTGACAAATTTATATACATTTTTCATGTATACCTATAAGTTTTTTACTTCTTATATGTTAACTGCATTTATTGATTATTTTTACATACGTGAATTTCACATCGTTTATGGTTTGATCATCTTCTTTTTTTTGTTTAGGCTTCCTTACAATTACATTTACTTGAACAATAATTTATGCAACTTGTCGTTCTATATTATACGGCGTTACCAATTTTACATTTAACAAGGTTCCTTTATGTTCTTTCGCAGTTTCAACTGTTACCCACCCACAACTTTAGACAGTGCTTGAATGAAACACGAAAACTCTTCTGATAATCCCACTGCGGCATAGCCCATCTACTAAAAAGGGCAGGAGCGAATAAAAGGAAATACACAGTTTTAAGATACTCAGGTAAAAACTGTTAGATAATAAAGACCCAGAAACCCGTTGGATTTGGCGCATTTAGTTGCTAGGGTTAGATTAGTTTGTTTTTGATTTAATATCTTGTAAACTTCATTATTTAGTGAATCTGATAATACAATTTGTCAATTCCCCCTGATGTCTACATGGTATCAAGAGTTAGAAAAAAAAATAGTTTAGTATTTTTGTGCTTGGATGTTGGATCTGCACCTTTATCATCCGTTGTTTGAATTAAATAGATTCGTTTGAATGCTTTGATGTAATTACGCCATCCGTCTTAACTAATTCGACTATGTCTTGAGTAGTTATGTGTTGTATCTCGGCATCAACAATATGTTTTGGTTTTGCCCGGATTCTGCCTGGTTCTACATTTGGTTACGTATGGCTATGTAGCTGTCAGATTTCATCTGGTTTTGTTTGGTTCCACGAACTTCTGAATTCCACCTTACATCTGGTTTTAGTATGGTTCTCCATCTGTCTACCTAAATCTGCTATGTATACACTATTCTGTCTGAATCTGCTCTGTCTTCCTGAGTCTTCATCTGTCTTCCTGAATATGCTCTATCAACATATGCATGTCTGAATCTACTCTCGTTCATCTCCGTAATTATATTACTATGGTCTGATTTTGGTTTTGCAATGACTTTGGTACGTCTGTTTGAGACTTAATTGTTGTCGCCTTGTTACAGTTTGGATTGCATCAGATTGAGAGTCCGTCTAGCACCGAGTTTGCACTATGGACACTCCATTTTTTATTTGTTTACAGTTTTAGTTTATTTTGTGTTTGAAAAACTCTCACTATTCATTGTTGCAACATTCTGAGTTTAAGAGGAGATGTTAAATAATAAAGGCTCACAAGCCTGTTGGAATTGGCCTATTTAGTTGCTAGGGTTAGATTAGTATGTCTTCTATTTAATATCTTGTAAACTTTGTTATTCAATAAATCTGATAATAAAAATTTTCAATTCCCTCTGATTTCTAGAAAAACAATCCCAAGGTCTTCTAACCGGCATGTGATCATAAAAGTCCATGAAATAGCCTCTACAGGCACACCATACATAAACAATGACCTTAGCCATCAACCTAGTACTAAACAAGTTGACCAGATGAGCCAAATATGATTTATAGAACAATCTATACTGAGACGGAAAAAGAAAAGAGACAACATAAATTACGATTATCATGCCTTGGTTATTTGTTAAATTTAATTTAGTTTGTTCGCCAATCTGTTACGACCCACAAAGTTTGATATCATAGTATTTTGGATTTCAGAATATTTCGCATAAGTTAAAGAGCTTTAAGAGAAAGTGGGAAGTTGATGAATTGCATTTAAGCTTATAGAACCTTTATAGAATGCTCTTCATCTGTCCCTCTAATTGAAGATTGTGAAAGCGTAATAGAAGGTCCATAGAACGATCCAAATAGGAAGTGTGTAGAACTTCATATGTTTATTAGAGTAGTATAAATAAGAGACAATTCATTTGGCACAACACACCTTAATACAATTATAATAGTCTCTTTTAATGTTCTCTCAATGGCGAGCCTGTATAAGGAAAATTTGTGGCACAACATTCGCCAAACTAATGCTTATCGTGAATGACGTTATATAATGGCCAAAGAATGAAATTTTTTTTGGTTATTTGATCTTATATCAACTAGGAATGAGACATTCAGACTCGGTTGACTATGGGTTAAATCCATCTTGTGCAATTTTTTTCTTCAATGTATTACTTCTCAATGTTTTTGCTTTTTGAGCGGCAAGAGAAATATACTACAAAGATTAGCAAGATGTTAGTAACCAATTAGGAGATAGAGTGTTTGAGCGATGTTTTAAAAACCGGGTTCAAATCGACCCGGTTGGGTCACCGAGCTAGTGGGTCACCGGTTCAACCAGTTCGGGCACCGGGCAACATGGTTTTTCTTTAAGTACATTGTAATATTTTGGCTCACCAAACACTTACAAAAGCTCTAATATTTAATACCAAACATAAGTAAAACCTAAAAAATTTATTAACAGTCACATAATAGCTTTATAAAACATATAATATACAATATCTAATATATCCAATTCAACGAGAATACAAGATTTATACTTAAAAACAACATTTTCCATCACCAAAATCAATCCAAACTTATCATATATAGGTGAATGACTTCACATAACCACCTCTCTTTTGTGATCTTCTCACGCCAACAAAGCACCCCTGTCATTGAGTTCACACGCCAAAACTGGCCTTTGCGTGTGGTCGAGGTCCCTAAGAGGCCAAACATTTAAAAATGGGGCAATTTCATATCTCCCCTCCTTTTAAATGGAAATTTCATATATACCCAAGCATGCATTAAAAACATTGTACATTATGCATTCAATACTTGCACTTTGGGTATATATGAAATTAATCATGAAAATAGGGTGATATATGAAATTAATCATTTAAAAATCATAATTTCCCATTTTCATATGCCATATGTGTAAAGCATAAAAAGTACAATAAACAAAGTGTAGTGAGAAAAGTAATGAGACTGCGACCCCTAAAGTTAAGGAACAAGGATCCACATAAAAAAAAATTATTCAAATCAACTGAGATTTTCAATATCAAAAAAAGAAAAAGAATAATAAGAAACCAGGAAGTGAAGAAGAAAAGAATTGAAGAAGCCAAAGAAAGCTGAAAGCGAAGACGATGAAGATGATGAAAATGTTAAGAGCAATGAAGAAGATGAAAGTGGTAATGATCATGGTATTGTTAAGAGGAGGCGCAAGAAGCTCACCTAGAGGGTAACCAAAAAGATGACGAAAAAAATCAGGGAGTTGCAAAAGAAGCAACAGAAAAAGGGCAACAACAAGATGAAAAATAAAAGGTATAGTATTAAATTTTTGTTAGGGTTTCCATGGGACGATTGTTATGTGAATTCTTATGTTTGTAATCAACTCACTTACTACTGAATGTAATTTTGATTGATTGGGATTAATTACAAATATCATGGATTGTTTCTCATCATTTCACAATATAAGTATTTATTTGCTCTGTGTATGATTAATTGGCGGTTGGGTTCTTTCTATAGTCTTGAAATTGAAATCTAAATGGATAACTATTAACTGTATAATCATGTTTGAGTTTTACTCGGGCCACATATGGTCGTACGTTCTAGAATCATGGAACTTCATGATACAAGTTGTAGTAATTACTCTCAAATTTTTAAAGCTAAGATTGATTAGAGTTGGGTCGAAATGTATAGCGGATTATTTGATCAAGTTTGTTTAAATATAGTAGATATTAGCTACGGCCAGCCCGTTAGGCGGCTACCTTCAAGAATTATTCAAAATAAAATCAGTAACATGGTTCATAAGATATCGTTAAACTTAATATAATGTTCACAATAAAAATAAGTTTTTGAGTCATAATCGTAAAAGAAAAAATATACATATCCATTATAGTTTTTTTATAAACCCCATGCGAGTTTTGTTGTTGCACCAAATCGTGTGTCGGGACCAAGTAGTTTAAATCATATCCATTTGCATCATAGTGAATCATCTTTTTCCATGTCTTGAGCTCCAACATTTATGTATGGCTTACCCTGATGCAGTAAACTATCTTATTGCATTAAGTAATCAGTTAAGTTTGTTTTTAATATATACACCAGTGTAATTTACAGATGGAGGAGAATTAACTAAAAATCAAAATTTATAAAAGATGGAGGAGAAGTTTCTCTGTAGAAAAATGTACATGTTTTAGTTCAACTATTATGCTACCAAAACAACACAAATTATATTAAAACCAAATTTCAATGTTGTACATCATACAGATAAATAACTAGCGGGTTAACCCGCGCGTTGCGACGGGAGTGCGTTGCCCTCGATCATTTTATTCACGGGAATGAATTTGCTAAAGTTGTTTTTTTTTTTTTTTTTTTTTTTTTTTTTTTTTTTTTTTTTTTGCGCACTGTTCATGCGCATGTACTGTTCATGCCCCAATGTGTTTTAGTATATATATATAATTAGCCCAATAACATGCAATCTAAAATTGACAATCAACAGTGACTATAATAAAGGAAGAAAAAGAAATGCTAATTATGTCAATATTTAAACGCCGAGTAGGCAAAATTATTGCTAAGAAAGTATAATGAAACTAAATGATGATGTTAAAAACATGCTAAATAAAAAATACGCAAACGTAATACTTTTTGACTGTGTGAAGCCTTCCTCAAACTCAGTATCGGAGGTACAACTTTTGGGTGTTTCGCTGATGCGGATTTTGCAAAACCACAAGTTTCAAAATCCTCCTAGGCAGTGTACCTAACCGTTGTAGTGTAGTATAGGCAAGAAACGGGGGATTGATCATTCTCTAAGGGAATAGTGTTGTGAAGGTCAAAGTGTATGATGACTTAGGTCTAGAGGTGTAGGATAATTCTTTTTTTATATTTTTATAAAAGTGGAAGTCACTAAGAAGAATGCTTCTGATGTGGCTAGTTCGAGTGGAACAAAGATCTCTACATCTAATCAGTTTGATGCTCTTAATATGGAATATACGGATGCTTTTGGTAGTCCGTCAAATGATACCAACAAGGATGTGGATTCTGGTCGTACAATGGAAGTTAATGAAGATAAGTCTACTAAGACAGGTACTGCATCACAAGAACCCCTTGTGAGTGATTTGAAAGAGATGGAGTCGGGTGTGACTCCTAAAACTAGTGATTCTTGTATTCCACCCGCCTCTTCTACTAAGAGAGTTAACCCTTTTTCTAAAGTGGGAGAGATCGTGGTGTCTGATTCTGAAGATGAGGTGGTTGCTAACCCATTTGATGAGTCTGCTAATCTATTCGGTGGTGGCCAAGAGTTTGAAGATGAGTATGATGACTATGACTACGATGACTATGCGAAGCAGGTTTCTGATCTTCCAGGGAATTTGAATGCCTTTAATGCCATGTACGGCACTAAGCTTCAAGGACCTAGGAAGTAATTTTTTTTTTTTTTTTTTCGTTATGTCCTTTGTTATCATTTGAGTAGTGGTTTGTTTTCTTGTTTAGAAAATAGGTAGTATCTTGTTATGTAAGCTTTATGCCTATGTAACGGGCTGAGATATGGGATTTCACTCATATCCATTGTACTTAAACGTTTTTGGTTAATATATTTACCAGGGTGCAGGATTACTCTCCTTTACCAAAAAAAAAAAAAAAAAATGAAAGCAAGTAAAAATCTTGTGTTTTGAAGAGTAGGTTTTTTATACTACTTAGTTAAGACTAAATAAAAACTAAATTAAACTAAATACGTTAAAAAGTAAATTGGTAACTCATATGATAGAAAAACATGTTTACTTAGATTTCTTTACTCTCTAGTTATCTCTTATTAAGTAGTCGAATTGTCACGTCCTTGTTGTATTGGTGCGTTGTATTCCGGTATTATCGTAGGGTGGTGCCAAATTCCCTAACTCTATGAGTGTATAAGTCTCCTTTAGAAAACCCTAGATCTACAAGTGACAATTAAGTCATCTCCTTAGGATCTCCTACTATCTACAAGCCGCAACTCACGCAATAAATACAACGAATAAAAACCACCAGTGCACTATAGGGCATAAACGCATTTAGTAGGACTTTCAAGCTAATAAATGGGTGAAAAAACTAGTTTTCCTACTCCTAATGCTAGACAACCAATCAAACAAGAGACGAAAGTTAATAATTAATAACTAGGTTTCATTAGATCTAAGCAAACACTAATTAATTTAGCCGAGAATGTTAAAGTGAAGAAAAGAAAAGCATTTAATCAAACAATACATAAACATATTTAATGATTAAAAAGGGGTTACTTAACTTCAATAAAACATGAGAATGGTGGCTGAAAAAGCCTTACAATTCTACCCAAATTTGTCTAGTGATGCGCGCGGGAGGCGCGTTCGGGGTGAAGGAAACTTTCGTTTCGTCGAGCAAGTTTTTCAACCTCCTAGGCAGTGAACCTAATCGTTGTAGTGTAGTATTGGGTAAGTCTCGGGGATTGATATCGTTCTCTAGGGGAATAGGAATGCTAGTAAGAAATATATGACGAGAAGGTGGGGTTTGAGAATGATTATTATTATTATTTTTTTTTTTTTATCTTTTTTATGGTTTTTTAGAAAGATAAGGTAAAATCTCGGGGCAATTGGTTGGGGGTGGTACTTCTACTGATTACTCTACTTATCTAATTATCTAATTTATCTAATTATCTAGTTACTAATGGTAGTCTTATGTCTAATTGAAGTGTGCTCGTATGATGATTAAAAATGTCTTTACCTAGATGCTATTACTCCATTGTTATCTTTTATTGGTCGGTTGAGTTGTCACACATTATCTTAACGTGTTGTATTCCTGAGTTAGTAGGGTATGCTTGCCCCCTAGTTCTTTGAGGTTATCTCTCGTATGTGACCTACGAAGTCGGCAAGCCTAAGCTATTTCATCCATAGACCACATCATCACAAAGCATACTCAAGCATTAAATACAACAAATGATACCTAGTTGCACTCCTAAGCCAATTTACAATTAAGATAAGAAACAACCTAACAATAATCAATAACTAGGTTTCATAGATCTAAGCAAACACACAAGAAATTTAGCTATACATGGTAAACAAGCAAGCATACACACAATCAATCGAATTTAGGATAGACATAATGTTACTTTGGATTAAAATACTTATCTCGATGTGTAAAATAGGGCATGGGACCCTAAGATACTGTCCAATTCGGACTACAAACGATTTAGGGTTTTTTCCTCCAAAAGTCTACCTCTCCAAATGCAAAAAAATCGAATTCTATATATAGATTTACAACTGCGACGGCGTCACCTTTTCCTTAAAGGTAAATTTTATTAAGGAGGAGCCCAAAAGGGCAAAAGAAATACAAACAAAGCACAAAATAAACAAACTTGTTAGGACACATCCCTAACAAGCCAGTTTTGGCTTAAAGCACATGGCCATAACCAGAATAACTACAAAACAACATACAAACCAGAAAAACAAAAAAGAAAATACAACACTAGAAATACTATAATCCAAAAACAGTTAACAAAAAATGATAGCAGCAGAACCAGACTAAGTGTTCAGGACACCATACTTCTGAATCATTGGGACAAAAAGAGACCAATCAAACTGACCCAAACCATCACAATACACTGCCCTAAACCACCAGCCTGAGTTCTGAGTAGATAACCAACATAAGCCATGAGCATAATCTTCATCAGAAATCCTTCCTTTGAAGCCAAGAGGACAAACCAGCAGCAATGAAATCCTCATAGTAAGCATACCAGACCAACCAAATATCAGGGAGTGCCAATGTAGCATTCTAAAGGAGATAACCTCCTTAAAAAACCTACCCAAAGTAAAACCATAAGGGAAAAACCTTAAGGTAGGAAAAAGAGTGTGAACCTCCCTTAGACCTCCCCCATCTATATTCCCAAGATAGGCTAGCAGCATGAGCATCCAAAAGTCATCACCACAGCTAGCATAAGAAACCGAGACATGAGATAACCACCAACATCTTGGGAAAATAGGATCAACAATGCACCAACAAGCCTGCTTAATACAAACCTTGCACTAATTCCAACCAGACCAGGAACAAATCATATTAGTAGATGAAACAATAAACAATAAGTACTGCCCTGGATCACCACTATCATATGTATCATCACACCTCCAAAAACCAGTGTCATCATTACAACAGGAGAACCAAGAACTGACAAAAATCTTACCCTGCATTATCATCATTAAAACACCCCAACTCCCTAATGATACCCCTATACCTCATGTTCCTACTTAAAGGAATATCCCAGACCTTAAAAGCCTTTAACACATCAGGCGTGTACTTAACAGTAAGACCTCTCACTTTGAATCTAATGACATTAGCAATCTGGTCAAACAAGACATCCACAGTTCTGTAGTCTTTCCTAAAGACTCTAAAATTCCTTTCCTGCCAAAGATAGTACACCACAGCTCCAAAAATTAATCTTTGGAGCACACTCCAAATACTATTTCTAGCCGGTTTATTAGCAATACCTGATATAGTACTAGCCAAATCATTACTAACATCCTCCTTTTGAGCCATAGGTTTGACCTTATCCCACAATCTTCTAGAATAGTTACATGAAAAAAAGAGATGGGCATGGGATTCATTATTAGTACCACATAATCGACATGTCACATCTTGAACACTAAACCACTTAGATAATCTATCAGTAGTTTTAAGCCTACCTTTCACAGCCATCCAAGTAATAAACGAATGCCTAGGAATGCATTGAGAAAACCATATGTGCTTATGCCAAATCACTTCAGGGAACTCAGTTTTAACAGCAATATAAGCTTCCCTCATACTAAAACAGTTTTCTTTACCCATTTTGTCAATCCAGACAACCATATCCTCCTTACTATGGTCAATAATGGGCACCGAGACATCAACAACCTCCTTAAATGTGTTCTCCCAATCTAAAGGCCAATCCCAATTCCCATTATCGATAAGGTCCCAAATTCTAGCATTAAGACTAAAACCAGCTTGAGTAATAGTTCTATGGTCAATTAATTTTCTCAACGGGCCATTCTCATGCCATTTATCAAACCATATGTTGCACTTACTACCATTCCCTATCTTCACATTAATAAACTTCTTAATATCATCTCTAAGGTTAAGCAGCTGAGTCCACACCCAAGTACGCCCCTTATTAAGCTCAGCATCCCATAAACTACTACCATTAAGTTTATGAATTTTAACCCACTTAACCCAGATGGAATTTTTATCAGAAGCAATATTCCATAGATATTTAGCCATAAGAGCATTATTCCAAGAACGTAAAGGTTTAAGGCCAAGACCACCCTGGGATTTTGGTTTGCACACTTCATTCCAACTCACACTAATAATACCATTCACATTACCCCCTAGCCCATAGAAAGTTCTTAAGCATTTTGTCAATATTATCACAAATTGTCTTAGGAAGAATAAAGACATAACACTAATAGACTTGAAGGGAAAGTCATCGATCTGGGCCAATTTACAATTAAGATAAGAAACAACCTAACAATAATCAATAACTAAGTTTCATAGATCTAAGCAAACACATAAGAAATTTAGCTAGACATGGTAAACAAGCAAGCATACACACAATCTATCGAATTCGGGATAGACATAATGTTACTTTGGATTAAAATACTTATCTCGATGTGTAAAATAGGGTATGGGACCCTAAGATACTGTCCAATTCGGACTACAAACAATTTAGGGTTTTTTCTCCAAAATTCTACCTCTCCAAATGCAGAAAAATCGAAGTCTATATATAGATTTACAACTGCGACGGTGTCACCTTTTGCATGGGATGCCATCAGCTCGCCGTCATTAGGGTTTCGTCTGGGCCAAGTCATCGATGGGACGACATCACCTTAGGTTTGTGACGCCTTCGGTCTTCAGTTGGGACGTCGTATTGACTCTAGATCTGGGCCTTCTGAGTTGAAAACTATGAGTGACGCCCTCCAATATTAAGGCGTGACGCCGTCAGGTTATGTGACCAGAATTTTCACTGAGCCGTCGTGTGCATGTTTTGATCAAGTCATCATAGAGAGACGGCGTCGCCCTTTGATTAGGATGCCGTCAGGTACTGTTGATCAGCTTTGAGTGGCTTCGATCTTGACTTTACCATTTTCTTCATGTATTTGCTCCTTTTCGTCCAAATGTGCTTCATTCCAGCATTTTGTTTCCAAAAGACCTAAAAAGTGAAAAGGAACGAAACTAAGCAATAACGGATATAAAATTGGTCGATTTAGGGCTTAAAAGACCCCCTAAAAGCGTACGTTTTTAATCCTTATCATCTAGGTTTTGCCTCTCTAAAGTGTTACATGAATAAAGGAAAACATGCGAAAATGTATATAGATTTACAATTGTGACGGCGTCACGTTATGGTTGTGACGTCGTCAGCTCGCCATCATTAGGGTTTCTTCGGTTGCATCGCCACCGTTGTGACGGCATTGCCTTGTGTCTCTGATGCCGTCTCTCTTTAAAAAGTCTGAGCCGACTCGTGTAATTTATACTCTAAAACTTGGTCTTCAAATACAAGTGACGTCGTGAGGTTCTAACTTGCTCAAATGTTTTGAGGCGTCGCATTTAAAATTTTCATCAAATCATTACACATAAATGAAAGTGACGGCGTCACGTTGAGGTTGTGACACCGTCTAGAGCCTTTTTCTAGACTTTTTCATGACTTGGTCATTTTCTTGTCCAAAATAGCCCAAAACGTGTCAGTTTCCAGCTTTTGCGTCCCAAGTACCTAAAATGTGAAAAGGAACGATTTAGGGCATAATTGATCATAAATGTACGAATTTAGAGCTTAAATGACCCCCTAAAAACGCACATTTTAAATCTTTATCAAATATCCCTACACTTGGATTTGCTTGTCCTCAAGCAAATATGCTTTTATCCAATCAATTTACAAGCTAGAGGGCATTTAACATTGGTTTAAAGTAGTTTACAACATCCACAAGCTCTACAATAGTCAAAACAGGCACAAAAATTATATACTAGCACCTCACATAAAGTGTTTGGATTCTCTCATCTCTCGGGTGTATAAGTTATATAACATGTATGGAAACGGGAAAATTAAACACTCTACCTGTCATAGCACATAGATTACCATAGGCTTGAGAAAAAGATCAAACCTCCACCGCTTTGGCGTAAGCACCTAGGATAAGCTATCAAAGAAGACTTTTAAATAGCTGTAATGTTAGGTGTAAGGGTATGGAAAACATGGTTTAGTGGATATAGAGAATTTTACTGGTGGCAAGTCAATCATCTAGCTAATCATATGTAAAACGTGGCATTACTAAGCCAAGACTCGACTCACTAACTTCTAACTCTTTTTGTATTTTTCTTGACACAATCTTGACTTAAACAAAAGATAAAAAGGTAGGATGGTAGTCCGTATGTTTTTTTCATACACTTTTACCTTACCATCCGCAAAATAATATATCAAAAGGGATTTATAGTTGCATCCCTATACTTGAACTTTTAAATATATAAAAACTAACTAATGACCTGAATTAAGAAGATCAAAACACGTGAAGTACTTAAACATTTACGTAGATATGGGGATTATAATTTTGACATCGTCCCCATTACTCCATAATAAATGTTACTAAACCCATGAGTCTCAATCATCCCAAAACTGTATACACAAAATATGATTCGACTTAGCAACCATGTAATCAACTAGACAATTAACTAAAGGTTTAACAAATAACAATAATGCATTAGAAATGAGTGCATACAAGGAAGGCTAAGGCGATTTGGGTGTGTGTGTGTGTGTGTGTATATATATATATATATATATATATATATATATATATATATATATATATATATATATATATATATATATATATATATATATATATATATATATATATATATATATATATATATATATATATATATAGATATATATATATATAGGGGAGGGTTAATGTGAGAGATTTCTTAAAGTTATTAAAATAAGAACTAATTTGGACCATTGGATCATTTGATTAAAATTAAATGAGACTAATAATTGATGAGTGGCATTTGTGTTAATTAATAGAAAATAGATGGCTATAGTGATGGCATCCAAAGACATTAAATCACGTCTTCAACTTTTAATGCTTGACTTTTTCAAACAACATCACAACAAATTCCTATATCCATTTAATCATTTTTTTGTGTGTCCATTTTATATTTTTAACGCTTCACTTTTTGAAACATAATTTTTGGCCTTCTTTAACTGGTACATTAATAAACGTTTATACATAAAGCTAATTCATCATTCAGTATACATCAATAAACCTTTATGCATAAATCTAATTCATTATTTTATTGATACAAACATATCCAGATACATTGATAAACTAATACACTAAACAATTTTACACGACTCATACTGAACTAGTACACAAACAATAAAATGATACACCCAAAACGAATGTATCAAAACACGAGTATACAAATACTCGTACATCGTAACAGCCGATACAACCTGCTACACAAATTGAAACCAAACTGAAGCAGATTCCGGTACATCGGATATATTGTGGTTTTGGGTATCACTTGCTACACAAATCGGACCCAAACTGCCGCAGATTCCGGTACACCGGATATATTGTGGTTTTGAGTATCACATGTTGTACCGAATATAGCGTGACGGCGGTGACTAGATCGGACTAGATCTCAACTCTCATTCATAAACACACTGTCCCTATACCATAAACCCACTGTTGCACTCTTTTTCATAAACACATTGATACATCTTCAAAAAAATCTAAACACCATATTCGGCTGCTACAAACTAAAAATCCTACACAGATGGTACACATTGAGCTTTATTCTCATACTTTCATACTAAAAGTAACCAAATGCAATTACTCTAAAGACTTTGCTGGATAGTCTCAGAACAAAAGTACCCAAAACAAATATGCAGATCTTGAATACAACCTAATTAGCAACTTTAACCCGTCATCAGTAATTCAAAAACACATAAACACCATATCCGAACACAAATTAAACCCAATAAAGCTTGAATCGTTCTATCTTTTAAAGAAACCACCATCAGTAATTCATAAACACTCGATACATGATACAAAAGCCGCATGTGCGACCATCCTTAAGTGGTCGTTGTCAAAGTACGAACCTTTGTATTGTTTTATTATTATTTCTAATGAAAGCATGTAATCAATGGAGAGAGTGACTAAGACCAGATATGTAGATCGATGCTTTTTTTTTGTATCGATTGGTATATGTGGGGGTTTTTTTTTTTATGGATCGGTGGAAAAATAAAGATGAAGATGGAGGCTTTTTTTGGATCGGTATATGTGTTTTTTGTGAATATGAGACGCAGCTGAAAAAGATGGGAGAAAAGTGAGGATGAGTATTAATACTAAATCAGTAGGTTAGAGAGATTTAAGGGACCTGTAAATTCTCTATTTTACCCTTTTCATTTAGTTATCAATTTCTTTAATTGTGAAATCATTATTTCCACATGTCACCTAGTGTATGGGTTCTTACTTTTAGAACTTTAAAAAAGTTCTCATAAGATCTCAATTCTATATATATATATATATATATATATATATATATATATATATATATATATATATATATATATATATATATATAATATTAATTCTAGCAACTGAGGCAAACACCTCTCTAAAAAGGTTTTAATGCTTAAACTAACATTTGAGGGTGGATTCTAAATAATGCTCTTTATTAATATTTCGAAATCCACCAAAATATCAGGAGAACCGCGAGAAAGATAGGCTCAGAGGGGTTAACTAGGGGTATCTTGTACTAAGAATGAGTACATAACAAGGGTGTGGGGTAATTACTTGACCGGTGTAGCCAATGTAATTATATAAACAGGTTTAAAACAAGGGTTATACTAATGCTTCTTATCATTTAGTTAATCCTAACTACACTAACGTAGTCTCACTAGCGATCTCGGAATGCATGAGATGCTTTATTAAGACTAAAGTTTTACTCGTAAATGTCATAAAAAATTTTAAATTTGGTGCTAAAATTACACTAACAAGTATTTCTTTTGGTTTATTATACAATTACTAGAAAACACGACAAATATCAAGTAAGTGATTAGTTTCCAAGGTGTCCCTTTTTCCCTCCCTACACTTAAATTGAACATTATCCCCAATGTTTTTAAAAAGCACCAAAGATATGATAATGGAAAAGAAAATAGAAGATATAAGAGAAACTAATACTCCCCTTATTTGCTCGGCAAGGACGATAGAAATATGGTTAAATCCTCCTTCAAGAAGATAAGATCAATGATACGCTTCTCTTCCAATATGCACTTGAATCTTCTTGTCCAATATAAACTGTAGATTTTTAAGAAAACGAACACGAAACCTCGCATAAAATCGGTGGTAAACACTTTATATAATAAAGGCTATCCTCGAAAGCAAATTAGATATAATGCTTGCAAAATAAATGTTTACAGAATCTTGAAATTTTAAAACTCCTGGAAATTTTCAAAAATTAAGTTTCGACAGGATAACAAAAATCTGAAAAACTGTTGCTACAGTGCCTGACATCGTCAGGATTGACCTGACAGAATTTTAGGTTTCGTTTTATGGAAAACTAGAAAAATCAATATCTTAGAACCTGTAATTTTCTGCAAAACATTCATTGTGACTTGATACAAACATTTGACTCAAACAAACACACAAATATGAAAGAATATATGTTCATCATCAATTGTAAATTTTAATATTCGATTTTCGTTCTATTAAATAAATTTAAACTTCCTTACACTTATCTTTTTGTAAAATACCTTTCTATTTAATTAAGACGATGTTAAAAGTAAAATAAAGCATTTTCACAAATTTATTCAAAATATGGAAATTAAACAATAATGATGAAACATATATATTACACACACAAACATAAATTAAAAACAAACAAATAAAAATACTCTAAAATCAATTTTTAAAATACTCTAAAATTGTTACTACCTCCGTCTCATAATAATTGTCCACTTTCACTTTTTTCAGTCTTTCCTATTGAACTTTGACTATAAAATATTTTTATTTGTGTTATAAAATACTTGATGTTTAATATATAAATGGATAGGGTTTTGATTGTATTTTCATTGGTATTATTTTCATCAAGTATTATGCAACACAAATAAAAATATTTATGGTCAAAGTTGAACAAGAAAGACTCAAAAAAATCTAAGTGAACAATTATTATGGGACGGAGGGAGTGTAATTTTTCATTTCTTATAATTTTTAAGAAATTTTATATTTTTCTTTTTGATCACTCTTTGATTTTTATCACAAATGATCACTTTTTAAGCCAATTTGACTCACCCTTAATCATTTCTTAGCTTTCTTTAGCTCTCATCTCTCTATATAAACTAATCATTAGCAACTCCTCATCATTAGTATTAAGTTATCAGGATTTTCACTATTTAAGACACCTCCTTACACTCATTACCTCAAATTATATAGGATAGAGCTAGTCAATTCTTAATCATCTTTATTCCTTTCTATCTCAGTTAGCCGGATCCCTTAGATAGTGCTAGCCGGATCCCTTTTGAGAAGGATCCGGTGGATCCGGGCAAAAAGAGCAATTACAAAAAGATTCTTTCATTTATAATCTTTCTTTCTCCACTCAAATACTAGCTCAACACATAGGATTACCCGTTTCTTGTTAGACCTTATTCTATAGTCTTACTCTTTAAAGCTTGTTGCGACATTCATGACAGAAGATACTTTTTATGTTTTTGTAAAGGTGTTCCGTATATATGACTATTTATGTGTTATATTTTGTTATTTCCATGATATTATGTGAACAATTTCCCTGTTTATACTAGTTAATATAATTGTTTTCCTTTAGTACTAACTCATTTAGGTTTTTGTAGATTGACAATGGTTGATTTCATTATCTCATTCGCACATTTATCATATTCCTCATCAATTATTATCCTCATCATCTTCCTCCACCTTTTACTCTACTCACAAACCATCATGCCTACCACCTCAAGTGCTTCATAAACCAACAAGGTCAAATTTAGTGAAATATTTTTTATTAAGTCATCAACCAAGTCATCTTTACAAAAAAAAAATACTAACCTTGCTTTCCATCACCATCACTTGCTCCTCTTGAACCAACTTCTCTTTTAACTAGTAAACCTTGACCTTTCATCACCTCTACCACCACAATTCACCTCTGTCGAACCTCGTAGAATCAATTTTGATACACCCCACACCTCACCTATTCCTTTCTTGAACTTTTTTGAAGATTTACCTCCGAGAACTAACAATCCTCAACCACAACCTACTAGTGTCTCACTACCACTATAATCCATGGTTGTTGAACCATCTTCCATAAGCATCTATGTAGTCAAAAGCCAAGTGAATTTCGTAATGAAATGCCTCTCGTTCCCAAATACATTCCTTCAACCTTGAACAACCTTACAATCAACCACGATGATGCAAGTAGCAAGATTACACTTCTTAAAATTCGAAGCATATATTTCACTAATCTTTTCTTTATTCACTCATATACACGGTTTCGTATATGGCATACTTGTCTACGGACGAAGTTTACTTCTCTTTTTGTAGGTTCTCCTTGACACCCTCGAGCAAGGGGGAGCTTTCGTCGAGCATCTATAGAGTGCATCGTATAACTTACTCGTCAAAGGACGAATAAAGTTTTGTACTAATTCTTGTTTGTAGCTTTTTTATCATACCTTGACGCCTCGTACAAGGGGGAACAACCGTTAAGGGGGAGCTTGCACGCATTCATCATCATCTTCACTCTTCGACATTCCTTTGTGTTTCGACAAAAAGGAGAATTCTTTCTCATCATATAATCTTTCTATTTTTTTCCTTTTACAACACTAACCGTGATGTAGGTTAAGCATCATAACTTGATCCATTGATCCGTTGGCAACAAAGGTTAATCAATTAAGAGGGACAAAGACCTTACGGGAGCAATAAGAGGTTTTCAATTTAACTTCACTAGGGATGATGCAAGCACACCTTCTTGGGGAAAGATGAAGTTTAAATCCAAGGACACACCCTTTTTGTTTCGACAAAATGGAGAGAAGGGTGTAAACGAAGAAGGTAATGTAAAGGTAGTATGTACACAAGTAACTCTTACATTTTACTATCTATTACGTTTACATATATTTTATCATCATCAAAAAAGGGAAGATTGTTAGTGCAAATATTACGATATTTAATCTATATAGTCTCGTTTGTTTTGTTGATGACAAATCATGTAACACTTAATACATAACGTAAAATGTACAAGTACTCGTATTCATATTTGGTCTCAACATACTTTCTACACCTCTCAATGTCTCAAGTCCTTGTATGCTACAACACAGGTTCGTACATGTTTGTTATGTTGCGTTATGATCAAACCCCTAATAAACCATTAACACATCTAGTAAAATAGTTTACACAAAGCCAAAACCAGTTTTATAAAACACTTATAAGTAACTTTTGTTACTTACACTTTTGTAAAAATACATAGTTAAATAAAACATGTAAATGGCTTGGACTATCCATAACCCAAAACCCATGACTCATAACCCATAACTCATGACCCATGTGCATGAATTACATCATACATTAAATGTGCATTCTTGGACTATCCATAACCCAAAACCCATGACCCATAACTCATAACCCATGACCCATGTGCGTTAATTACATCATGCATTAAATGTGCATTAATGTGCATTACATCATGCATGACATCACAATAGGTAAAATTCATGACCCATGACCCAAAGTCCATAACCCTTGACCCAAGATGTCTTTGACATCATGCATGAGATCACAATGGGTAAAATCCATGAGCAATGACCTAAAGCCATGATCCATAAACCAAAGTCCATAACCCATAACTCAAGATGTCTTTGATATGACATCACATGACTTCTTTGCCAATAAATATAAGGCCATTTATTCATTGTTTCTCATCCCTTACACACACACATTCTCTATATCTTCTTCATTCTTTTATAATAGTAGTTAGGCACATAAAACACCCTCACTAATCATTTGATCATAATGCTTCTAAATTTCATTTTGTTGTAAGCATACTCCCGAAGTGATCTTCCAAAAGCAAGCTTAGAGATCTTGCATCCTCATCCACCACAACCATGCATACATGAAGATCTATCACAAAAGTCTTAGGAAACTTGTGATCTTCATTCATTGAAGGCTTCCTATCAATGGAAGTTAATTAAGATTAGGAATTCATATCTATTAGACACATTGTCTTGGATCATCTCTTGTATCTTCATTTTAGTGTGTCATAGATGTGTTGTGTAAATTGGTGTAGAAGGACGTTGGTTCCTCAAGATGTGTTGACTTAGTAGGTGTTGATTGGGTTGTGGTTCCTCCATTGTAATGAGACCCGGTATCTGGCCTTGTACCGGATAAAGTGTAGGTAACGTCGTGTAAGGTTTGGTTCTACCTTGTGTGAAGAACCCGATATTTAGCTTTGTACCGGATAAAGTGTAAGCTACGTTGTGTAAGGTTTTCTCCGCCGAGAATGGAGCTTGTTGATTTAGTGAAGTAACTCTCGAGTTGGGTAATCGTGGAGTAGAGTAGGGCGAAGAGGAGCTTCGTGACCGAACCACTATAAATCATCGTGTCAACTTGCATATCTTTTTTTGCTTATTGCTTTACTTTTATTCTTGCTTTATATTGTTGATTGTCTTTGTGCTTGATATTTATAATTGTGTTGTGTACTTGTCTTAAGGGTGTTTTTAGAAAAGAAAAATAAATCGGACTAATAATAGAGAAACTTGATTTATTATAAATCATTAATCTTGCGGAATCTTATGTAACATTAAAGGGTTAGCCTTATATGCCGTAATGCGTTAAATGCATTCTCGCGTCGGGATTAGCAAATCTAATGGTTTAAACTATATTTGATATAAAAGTTGTTAAGTTTTAAACGAAAACATATTCAACCCCTCTACGTTTTTCCACATGGACATTCAAACCAGCACCCGCGACCTCTGCAACAGTTCCTAGAGCATGTGCATTGAATACACTGGAAATCATATTGGTAAAAACAATTAGTATCAAAAATTAAAGTGTCTAAATACAAAAATTCACAAATTCTAGGGCACAAACGAGAGAGGAAGAAGAACAAGCTTTGGCAATATATGAGGCAACACAGCTGCGGTCCTGACACTATCATAATAAGCAAATATTTTTTAGTATTCTATAAGAAAGATACTAAAACTATCGAGAAACTACACAAAGGGTGTTCCTTAATACCTCATAATTTATTTTAGGCCATCAAGGGTTGTATCCGCCATATCATCATCCTCCAAAGCATGGAGAAGCGTTGGAACAATCTCGTCAATTGCTTGCATGCCAGCACTCTAAAGATACATAAATGGTCATTGGTTAATATGCAGGGTACAAGATCATGTAAGAAAAAGTAGTGACAATATGGTGGGACTACCTTGTACAGAGTACTAAACGCAACCCCTGCAGCCTCAACCATGCTGTAAGTTTAATAAAAAAAATAATCATATCCAATATTAACCAGAATATCACAAAAACTATAACTTATAAAACTAACAAAAAGAGAAGATAAAAACTAGAATGTACTTATTACAAAGAGCTGTACAAATGGTGGGGATAAGTTCATCCATAAAACTTAATAACTCGCTCCTACCAGCACTAGCCATCACTAAACTTAGGCCAATGCAGACACCCTATACATAAAGAAACATTATTTAATTAATGACAATGCTATTCAATCAAATTAATAAAAGTTGTATGGATAGTATTAATATCAAAAAACAAATTAAGAAAGCTATCAAGTTGCATATAATAATAAATATACGACAAGGCATTTACGGAAGAAGGATATCTAGGGAATATTTTGTATGATCATTAGTGTCAGTAAGACCTAAAAACAGAGTCGGGACAAGGGAACCGATTTATGGATTTTATATCACGCTACTAACCTATGTAACACAAAAGAGTTACTCCCATCCACCCATTAGAGCATGGGTGTAGTAACCTCGAGTTATAACTTAACACAACCCCACGTCAGCGCCACATCAGCTTTAACATTTCAACATTAACACCAAAAAAATACCCCTTATCATAACTCAACCATAACAACACATTTTGGGCCTCACTTTTATTTTAAAACTTATAAATTTAAGGTTGTGGGGTAAAAATTTTTTAGACTGTTTCTCTTTAACTCAGCGTTATGGTGTTAACGCGTGCCTTAACGCAAGGCCTAAATACAACTACACGATGTGGTAACTCATCCTTAACGCATGCCAAGTTAGCCCATAACTCAGCTCCATGGTTACCATACCCATTGCTCTTAGCGTACAAACATATGAACTGCAAAGTTAAAAGAATATAAAATAACATACTCTGGTGTCGTCTGCCCTGCACACTCCACTTTTGGAGGGGTATCAGTTAGCACATGGAATCAATCAGAAAAAGTTAAAAATGTGACAAGGTAGTCTATGGCTAGGGTTATAGTTAATTTTATTCTGCATGGATCCGTGGCTAGGGTTTATTGTTAATTTTATTCCGCATATTAAATTATTAATATTAACTAACTACAAGTAACCAAAAATCAATAATTAAAAGTTTAAAACCCTACAAATATTATAGCCATGTATTAGACTCTAAAAGAGATCAGAAACCTTAATCAAACAAGAACACACGTATATTGAATAATCAGGTATTAACTCATAAATTGTAAAGCACTAACGTTAAAAATCAAACATGCACATGTCCTGCAGCTAATCCGAGTGGTGAAAACCATTGGTCACACCAAACACAAGATACTCACGATAACATAATAACAGGCAAGATGAAAACATCAATTCACATATAAGAAATGACCGCAACCATTATCCATATGAGATCAACAAAACATGTGACAGTCATTGAAATCCTACATCTAGCACCTTTTGTCTCGTCACTAACCAAATTACTTCTGTTAATTATATTGACAATGGAAAACAGTCGCAAAACATGCAGGTAACCAAGAATTCACATGGTAACAGAGTAAAGAAGCTGTAAAATAAGTGTCAAAAACCATTTCATGAAACATTGGTTAGCCCACTTGATGTGCCACTCGTGCCAGTCATTCCTACTAATACTGTAACACCCTAGGCAAATATCACATCGACAAAGGCCTGGAAAGATATTGGGTATATAAGAATAACATTCACCTTATCAAACACAACGCGTTTTGTGGTCTAATGCGATTAGAGTTCTCAGGAACTACGTAGCTAAGCGTGCTCATGTGAGAGTAGCACTGGTATGGATGACTTGCAGGGAAGTCTCACATGGGGGCCACAAAAACAAAGTCGTGAGCCATTAGGGCAAAGCGGATAATTATTGTGTAACAGTAGGCGGGATGTTATAAGTGGTATCAGAGCCACTCCAGAGCCGTTCAGGATGGCGGGGGCAAACCTCATCGAGGACGATGAGTCCTTAAGGGGGTCATTGTAACACCTTAGGAAAATCTCACATCGACATAGGCCTTGAGAGATGCTAGGCATATAAGAATAACGTTCGCCTTATTAGACACAACGCATTTTATGGTCTACTGTGAGTAGAGTTCTCAGGAACTACGCAGTTAAGCGTGCTCGTGTGAGTGTAGCACTAGTATAGGTGACCTGCCGAGAAGTCTCACACGTGGGCCACAAAAACAAAGCCGTGAGCCATCAGGGCAAAGCGGACAATATTGTGTAATAGTAAGCAAGATGTTACAAACACCAAATACGAGTGACACATCAACTGACCTAACAATCGTTTCACGTACCTCCCATTTCACATTTAGTTTTCACAAAACTTGCTCTATGACAGTCATTGAAATCCCAGATCTAGTACCCTGGACCAAATATCAAACCTACTACGAAACACAGTCACATTTTATACCTTAGGATTTTCGTCACGCCAAGATTACGGTTGGCAATGTCACTTCATCAAACCCGAATCCTGAAACAACCATGCATTTACCACTATTAAACACGAGAATCCTAAAACAACCGACATTTAGACCAGACTACACCTTGAAACATCAAACATCTAAAGCAAACCTACTTCAAAATACATTTCGCTATGCCAAGCTTACGGTTCGCAACGTCGCTTCACCAAACCCAAATCCTGAAACAACCATATAATTAACATTCACATAAGAAAACCTCCCAAACATAAAACACAAAATCCTAAAAAAAACCACATATTTAACACTCGAATCAGAAAACACACCAAAACATCAAACATTGCAAGTAAAGGTGCTCAATATCCTTTACTGTAACCCCTATTTGCATGAAAATAAACAACTAATGCACTTGCAAACTATCTGCAACAAACAAAACAAAAATAAAAGAACTTCCAAACCACATACTCAATCTCACCTTTTTTAGACGCCATTTAATTTTTAGCACTACCCATAGAAAAAGCTTAAACAACAGAAATCTACTCACACCATTAAAACTAAAAAAAATTATGTAAAGATCATGATAGCTAAATAAAACACTACTTACATCAAACGATATAGTTTTCACAAAACTTGCTCCATGACAACTACTCGAATCCCAAATCTAGTACACAATCACATTTATACCTCATGATTTTCGTCACGACAAAATTACGGTTGGTAACATCACTTCAACAAACTCGAATCCTGAAACAACCATGCATTCAATACTCACATCAGAAAACATCCAAACATTAAACACCCAAATCCTAAAACAACCAACATTCAAATCAGAAAACATCCTAAAACATCAAATATCTAAATCAAACTTGCTGCAAATACGTCTCGCCAAGCCAAAATTACGGTTCGATGCGTCGTTTTAGCAAACCCAAATCCTAAAGCAACAATGCAATTAACATTTATATCAAAACATCCCAAACATAAAACACCTAAATCCTAAAACAATCACGCATTTAACATTTAAATTAAAAAACACACCAAAACATCAAACATTTCACGTAAAGTTGCTCAATATCCTTTACTGTAACCCATTTTGCACAAACATAAAACAAATAATGCACTTACAAACCACCAATCTACCGGTACTCATTATCACATATTAAACTTATCACAAAGATCAAACAAATACAAACACATCTCCATAAATCACCAAACTAAAAAAAAGCCAAAATACCTTACATTAACAAATTAGAAGGCCATGATGTAAACCGGTATGTGTGTTTTAAGAGAGAAGCCACGGACTAGAAAAATAAATAGGCAATAAATTATAACAATTCTAGCATTGAAATAATCGAAAATAATGTACAACATGCAGCCAACCCTATGATCTAACTGGATCACAAAGCGGCAGCGAAAAAATTGTGTACAACATGCAATGAACACTAGATATTAAGTGGCAGTTAAATCGAGAATTCCCACTAAACATATTATTTTAATCCCTCTAAGCTGACGGCTCGGCTTGACTCGGCGTGTGAACAGTGCCGGCTTGAGCCGCGGCTCTACAGTGCACTCAAGCCGCCCAACTCACTCGAGCCAACCTCCCCATCAGCGGCTTCAGAATATTGTCTTCAAGTTCTATTTCAATGAATGTTAAACTATAATAATGCAATAAGCTTGAGGGCAAACTGGTAGTATGCCTTTGAGACTCAAATGTGAAAACCTAGTATAGATAAACTACTACACTTTGTGTATGTTTGTATCCATGGTTGGCCAGATATTATACACGCTCTTACGTGAATTAATTACCTCCAACTTAAATACTCCGTTATAGACTACTTTAAAATTTTGATATAGAAAGACAATTATGAAAATATTGAAAGTTGATGGGTGCAATATGTGTGATAAGTAATCGTGTAATACTATGATTCAGGGAACATGGAGCAAAAATCTGAACCCATGACATCCGTCGTTTGTGTTGCATGTCATCGATTATTGAACTTATTATTGCGGAAGTAGCTTTATGATTATAATAACTTATAAGATGTGTGTTCCAAATCTGCACAAAATAGGATCCCAACTTAAATAGTACTGACTAGCTTTGTGAACAGCCCACACAACAAACATACTTTAAAGTTTGAAGACAACTTTGATGAAAGTTGGTGGGTGGAATATGTAAAAATAACACAAGTGTACTTAGTTCAGGACTTGTACTTTCTGTCGGTTATTATTAGATACTATACCCATTCATCGTCTCCTAAACCGAGAATACTTGTGTTCCTATAAAGATAAATTAATAAATTATTCATTTGCATTCGAATAAATCGTCTTTTCAAAGTATCATCTATCAAGTTTGAGGTATGAATTGTTTTGCAAGTATTATATGAAGATTACGATTCAGTATATATTTTCTAGCATATAATTATTAGTATTCATTTAGTATTTATATGAGCATTAAGATTTTTGAGTGTTAAGATCATGCATTTTGAATTCGACATATGGTATTGTATTGTTAAACTACATTATAAATAAATATTGTGTTTTGTACACGTGTTTAGATGGATCAGATTTCTAGTGGTTCGGTATGTGATTGTTTCCCTCCGTTATCTTCAAAATATCCATGGTTGGTTGCCCAAAGTCTAGAAGACGAAGAAGACAACACTCAAGACCTGTTTTTCTACACCATACATAACGACTTGCCTCATTATCGGTGTCGAATCCCTGAGTTGATTGGGAAACGTATCCGAGGATGTTTCCACGGTTGGGTGATACTTTCTAACCATCCAAACAACAATAAATGGTCTCTTTGGAACCAAGCGAGTTCTAAGATCATATGTCTCCCCACCTTGATTTTAGAAGATGGAGGGTACGAGTCTATTGGCGAGTGTTGTTTGTCAGCCCCTCCCAATGACCCGATTTCAATTCGTTTGCTAACAAGAACAAATAAACAAGCCTTTGTATTTTTCCGGCTAGTTAGTATAAGAAAGAAGTTTAGATGGGTCGAAATGTCATATGCATATCAGCTCAAGAGATTAACTTCCGATGGTAAATTACTAAAGTGTCTAACGTGTTGCAATGGTAATGTCTATGCCTTATGTACCGATGGCACTTTTTCTTTTTTTATCATACATGTTGACATCATGGTTAAGGATAAAGAAGTTGTGATAAAACTAATGCTATTCGGAGCATGCCCTTATCCTCCCCCAGGCCATAGTGGTGGAGAGAAGATTCATTATTTGAAAGGATCTTCTACAGAATTGTTCTACATTAGAATTAATTTTGAAGAGGAAAATAAGAAAGGACAGAAAATGAAAACACCTTTTGATGTGTTTTTGTATAGATCAGACATGACTTGTATAGATTGGGAAGAAAGGGAATGCCTCAAATACTGGGACTTAGCTGATATCGAGTTTGAAGATGTGCCACAAGTTGATCTCGAACACTTGGACATGAGTCAAGAAACATGGGAAGAAATTGATGACCTCAAAGACGCTATTTTTTTTCTGGATCTTGCCCGTGATCACTCCATCTCTTATAGACGTGTAATTGCATCAGATTTAGGAGGTTTTGTACACATTCGTGGAGGAATGGGAGAATCGATATACTCATACCATGTAAAAAATGATACCATCTCGCTATTTCCTATACCCTCTCCGATGCTGCCTACAAGCCATCTCTCAATGTGGGAATGCAGGTATTGCCTTTCGTTTTATTTGTGTTTGTTTATCATATGTGTTTTATTATGGTTTTTATACATAAGATACCAATATACTTTTTCATTTGTCCCATTTTTGCCGGTTTACCCTTCCTTTTTTTTGTACATTTGAGTCATTAAAAGATAGTTGTCTGTTTCATTTGAGTCATGTAACCCATATATCTTTATACTTTCATATAAGTGTTCATAATTTTCATAAACATAACATTATATTGCAGTAGATTTAATATATGTGTATAAACGTCATCACTTTTGAACATTGGTTTGGTTTTAAGGGATTATTGTTTACAAATTACCAATATGGGACACAAATCTTTTGTTAATGACTCGTATGTACAACAAAATATGTACAATGACTAAAACGAGATTAATGAAAAAAAGTTATTCTGGTATGTTATGCCGAAAAAGAACCCTTTATGATAGGGAAATTGTTTCTTGAAATTTTTTTTATGTAGGCTAAAAGATGATCATGGAGAAGCCAAATACGTAATCCATTCTAACGTAGAGATGGAAAACAACGACCAGATATTGTTAAGATCAGGTATGGATGATGGGATTAAATTTAAGGAATCTTGCCTCCTCAATATTCCGTTCGATATTTTGGAGACAATTATAGAGCATTGTGTTGGTGTTGAATACATGAACTTTCGCGCCACATGCAAACAATGTCATTTAGCTGCACCTTTGATAAAATGGAACAATAAAACATTAAGAAGGAGATTGCAATGGTATTCATTTGTTTCACCTTGGCTGATGGCGGTAGACAAAAAGCGAGGCATGATCACTTTTACTGATCCTTTGTTGGGTGACAACTACTTTGTAAAAAATAGCTTGCCTAATGATGTGCCATTTGTTGATGGACAATTATATTGCTCGAGGTTTGGCTGGTTACTGTTTGAGGGCAACGAGTTAAATTGCTTAGTATTCTACAACCCTTTCACAAAGGATTACCGGGACGACCTCCCAGATGCGGAAAATAGTTTGAAAAGCTTTTGTTTTTCAGCACCACCTACTTCCCTTGATTGTATGGTTGTTGGATTTACAACATTAGGGTATTGCCGTGCTGACATCCTCTTTGTGAATCGGGAATCAAAGTGGCGTACTCTTGATCTTGGCCCTGATCCACATACTGTATGTTTTTCAACTTTTTATGGTGGAGATCTTTATGCTTTGTGTAAAGAAGGAGAACTTATTGTTTTCAATAATTTGGGCAAAGAAGATTATTCTTGTAAGCTTGTTGAAGCCGAACCTCCTAAAGGCGGTTGCGCATCTTCTGCACAATATTTCTTAACAAATTGCGATCAACACCTTCTACTAGTTAGCGTGGACGAATATGGAGGACATGTTGAGGTTTTCAAGCGCACCGAGTCTAAACAAGAATGGGAAAAAATAGATTCTGTAGGTAAGTACATGATTTTTATTTGTGGTGCAACATGTCTTTGCATGGAAGCCAAAGTACCAATTATGGAGAATAAGATCTTCTTTCCACGGCTGCATACCAAGAACAGGAAGGTAGTGTTCTACTCACTCGACAAATGCAAGTACCACACACATGATGGCGAAAACGTTCAAGAACATTCAGGGGATCTCTTTGGAACTACATATAATCTCTCACCTAATGCTTGGATTGAACCAGCGTGGTCTTAGTTGACCTCATAATTATGTTTTGTAACATGAATTCGATGAAACACCATAAGAGCGTGTGGAAAATTGAAATTCTATAGTCGCTGGCTAGAATGTGCCAAAAGGATTCGTGACTGTTTAAGTGGGCTCTTTACTAGAACGAAAGGCAATTCGTGACTGCTGATGTGACATTGATTTGCATACTTGATAGTCAACATTGACTCCTTAGCCAAATACCTAGCTTCATGCTAAGAGAACTGAAATATATCATTTAGCTAAACGAAAACTGAGAAGTATTGGCATATTAATCTATAGAAAATTAGGTACAAGTACAAAGTTCTACAGGATCCTGTAGCGTTTAGATCATGGAAGACTTCCTTTTAGATACACGCTTTAATCAGACCTCATCTTTATGCTGGATTGGTAATAGATGTTGAATTAATTGACCAAGAACATGAATTTGAAGATGACTGCCTACAAATTGAGGTTAGGGTTTTAATTGACCTTGGCCTTTTATTTCGTTGTATGAGATGGTTTTACTTTACCTTACCTTTTTATTTCTTTTTCATATAAAGAATTGATACTCACACCAAATAAATTGATGCACAGACCACACTTAAGCATATACCATGTTGTAACATATGCATTAGTGATAGCGATATATGCACACACCACAATATCACTATCACTAATGCATATGTTACAACATGGTATATGCTTAAGTGTGATGTGTTTATCAATTTATTTGGTGTGAGTATCACTTCCCTTTCATATAGCACTAGATGCTGGCGTATGTAGTGGGTATTGAGATCGATAATAGTTCAAACTCACCATCTTCACGTCAGCGTCACATTACCATTCAACACATCACAAAACCAACCACCAAACAGGCGTAGTATTGATCACAAAACCAAACACCTAAAAATACACCACTTTAAATAAACATAGTCCACAAGATTCCACACAAACACACATAAACAAAGAAAAAGAGAAAAGAGAGTGCACCACCTCGGTCGTCTACACCAAATACCAAAAACCCACCACCGTGCAATATACCACACAAAACTATTTTTCTTCGTGTGTGTGAATGTATTGACCCGAATCACATACTTTACCCAAAAAAAATCACTTACTTTATTAGTTTTTCATTTAGTTACATAGAATTTAAGCACTAAATGTACTAAAATGAGGATTTAAACCGCATGTTGCCGCGGGAATGTTTAAATACAACATTATTGATTTCATTGCGCTCATCCGCGGAGCCCAAGTGACTAACTCTGTAACGGATCTATAACTCCAAGGATTATTTTTGTAGTTCTTTTTTTAATTTTTTGCGAAGATTGTCCTAACATTCGCGTTTAGTTGCTAAGATAGTGATCAAGGACTGAATTTGCAACGGACGTATAAGAAGGACCAATTACGTAAAATCTGAGACGACTAACTTTGCAACAGACCTCTAAGATGAAGTACCAATTACGTATGAACTATTTTTTTTAAAAGAGAATGACATACATCCCAATTAAAAACTAAAAACATACTTCCCCAATCAAATTTTAAAATTACATATTTACCCATTTTCATACAGTATTATTTTAAGACAATTATACCCCTTTATGTTTTAGTAATTTGAGTGCCAACTCAATCATAATATATGCCACCATCCTCCTCTAAATCCGTCATTATTCATTGTCCCCGTAAACTTATCAATCCGGCCAATGTTTATTTATTTAAAAGTTGCTTGAGACTTTATGTGTTACGGTGAAAATGCATAAGGTTAAGACTGCTTGGTTCAAACCCTCCCACTAAGAGCAATAGGTATGGTAACACCACCTCCGACGTTATGCTGAGGTAGCCGGCGTTGAGGTGGAGTTATCACACCATTCGTCCAGCGTGTACAACGGCGTTGGAGCCAGCGTTGCCATGGCAACGTGCGTTACAATGGAGAAGAGGACGAAAACAAAATTATAAAACCACCCCATACGCTTTTGTTTTTGTGTTTTTTGTAGTGTTTGTGTTCTTGAGTGTGTGTGTTTGTCACTGTGTGTTTGTGTGTGTGTGTGTACAGCGTTGCCATGGAGGATGTGGAAGATGATATATAAGTTAATTTTGTAGTTTAATCCCTGTGGAAGTGTGGTTTTTACATTTTAGTCCCTGTGGTTTTAGCAGCAGTATTCTTTTATTAAGTTAATAACATTTTTATTTACGTTTTTTTATGTGGCACTCTTTTTTTAATTCGTAATGTCTTTTTTATTTTGTAATCTAATTTTTAATTTATTAATGAAATATTAGGTTGTTGAATAAATGAAATAGTTAAAGGGTTAATTTGTAAATTTTAATTTTTTAACAAGTGGGTCCCAAGAGGTGGTGTTATGATAAGGGATGTTTTTTAGTGTTAATGTTGAAATGTTAAAACTGATGTGGTGCTAACTTGGTGCGATGTTATTCCATAACTTGAGTTACGACACCTTATGCTCTAAGTGTGAAAATGGTGATAATAAAAATAAAATAAAAATCATGCGATTAAAATATAAGAAAATGTATATTTGCCCAACAATATGCACAACTTTTTAATGTTATGCTGTGTATAAATGTTTTCTATATTGTGAAAATCACATGTGATTCGATTTTAAAAAATCACATATGATTTTTGCAAAAAAGCAACGATGATGTTAGTAAAAACTTAATATTATTGTTGATTTCACTGTGATATTAAAAAGGAATCGTGATATTAACATTCTTTCTAAAAGTAAGTGATATTAACAATATTAGTTAAATTTTTTTTTTTTTTAAATACTGTAATATCAACAAAACAAAAATTACTGTGATATTAACAGTTTTTATTTAACACAAAGTTTATGTGATATTAAGATTAATACTGACATTTTTTAAAGTTAAGATCAGCCGATAATATCACAATATCTTTAACCATGAAAAACGATTTTTTTTTTTAAAAATTTTTGAGCGATTCTTAATAATTTATTGTTCTTTTTCTTTTTTTAAATTTTTTCAGATTTTTTTGAATTTTTTTCAAAAAAAATGCTACTACGATATTATCCGCACCATCTCTTAAAATGCAATGCAATCCGCACCTGATCCCTTCACTATGTATATACGAGTGTTTAGTAGATAGAAATGAGGTTCAAAAATAGAAGTAAAAATTGTCGTCTCAAACCCACCCAAGGGCCGGGGTATGAAAAACTCATTGCATCTTACTATCAAATTCATACTCAAACTAAATGCTACCTTAAACCAGCAAGTCGTTCACCATCTCTGTGATGGAAACTTCTTAATACAGTTTTTATAATTAAGATGACACACATAATGAGCAAAAAAGTTCAATCACAAACTCGTTACAAAACTATAGAGACCAAAGCTATACACCACTAGCAAACACTTCCAAGAAAACAACTTTGTACACTAAACATGCCTTCTATGATGACTAGACAAACATCCAACCAACGGCCCACGCAAGAAGCAAACCCGCACCAACATCCAACAGCAAAAGCAATAGCATACTTGCCAATATCATGTTTATGAGTAGGAATACCAATGCCTTGTTTGGCTCGTGTTTTTCTCTTGGCAGAAGGTGGAGGCCAGTTCTTGCGAGCTTTTTTGCGTGGTACGTTCCATGGTGAAGCTGGGAATACAGGGGTGATCTTGTTTGTTTTGATTTAATTATAGATAGATAGAGTGTTGGAATTAGATATCAAGACATTCAAATAAATAATCACCAAAACATCAAAGTAATATTGCGGAAGCGTATAAGGATGTATTAACGAATAATTAATTAACATAAAGAATATGCGTACCTTTGTTGATTCTAGCCGAACAAGAATCAAATCCACAAACTAGCAACGGATGAACCCTAATTTGATTTAGTTAGGATTATGTGAATTACCCCTTACCGTTTTGTAATTCAATCCAAGATAATAACAAAAGTATGTTATTACTAAGTTCTTGTACACACGTACTAAACCGAATTAAAGTACCGCTAGTTTTTATCAAACGAAAAACTTGGTTTTGTGGAAAAGACTTGGATCGACCCTAATGAAGGTGTCGACCGGTTTTGGAGACAAAAACACACACAAAACAATTTTAGGGTTTAGCTTATGAGCACAAGAGATAGAAAAACAAGACCCCTAGCCTTGTATATATACCCAAGCTAACTTGGTGAACAAGTTGTGGCTTGTTTCCTTTTCTTGATGGCCGATCGGTTCTAGGTCCCCAAAGGGATTCCGGAACCTTCCCAACTTTTGCAATTTAGTCCTTTTCCATAAACATTTAACGACCGTTAGTCCATTACATTAATTACTTAACGTCCGTTAGTTATTTCGTTTAATAAATAAATAAATACAACATTTATATTTAATTATTAACTTTAAATTCTCATACGTAAAGTGTGCAATCCCAAAGTATCGAGTTCGATCCTAACTCACGTCTACTAATTTATATCCATAAAACCAACAGCTCCCACTTGGATATATCTTAATAGAGTGATCACATTCGGTTAGCGTCTAGCAACACTTCGATGCCTCTAGTACAACTCGAGCAAGGCTCCTGGAAAACCTTTTAATGATTTCTCATTATTATTATCCTTTTGTTTCTAATACCACGTTAAATAAAGATATGGAATTAAGTCATTCTTTATATAACTATTCTGTTTCTCGTTTGTAAGTGATTGACCAAGATTACCGAATCATCTAAACATATTTAGGGGAGATTTGGGTGCGGCCGCACAAACATCTTGTCAACCCTACGAGGGGCCCAGCAGTATTAAACTCCAAATAAATTTGAAGGAACAAATTCTATTTTGACTACAAGAATAACCCACAAACTTTGTAACATTTCTGAAAACAACCCTTATGACTACCAGTTACGTATAGCGTTAAGTTGTTCCACAGAAATGCACTACATTCATGACACTTATCTGGTATCTCAAGTCTGAGGATAACTATTCATAATTTACTTATAACAATATCCACAAAGTAAATTATGTAGTTGGGATAAGTCCTATATTCAATTCATTGAATATCATCTGAAATTGGTATGCATTCTCATCAATATACTTTCAAGTATATTCTACCACATCTCTCAGATTTGTCTTAGTTTAATGATACTCCCATATCATTAATCGACAACGGACATTTAAAATAACTTAGTTATTTACGGATTAAACATGCAAATATAGGACAACAATATTATAAATGAAAATAAACATAATCCAAACTTTATTTCATTGAAAATAATAAATGTTTTACAATATCCTTTATCCAAATACTAATCACAGTTATGCATGAAACTATTAGCTAAACGAAGTCCAATTCCATTGGCAAGTCCTACAAGCTTGTCTTTAGCTAAAGCCTTAGTGAACGGGTCAGCTAAGTTATCATCTGTGTGAACTTTCAGTAGATTTATTTCACCTTCCTGGACTTGTTCCCGAACATAGTGATACTTCCGTAGAAAATGTCTGGTGCCCTTCATGACTCCAGGTTCATTGGCAAATATGATTGCAGCAGAATTGTCACAATACATATCAATAGGTGATTCAATTGAAGGCATAACACCAAGCCCTGAAATGAATTTCCTAATCCAAACAGCCTCCATTGCAGCTTCCGAAGCAGCTATGTATTCGGCTTCTGTCGCAGACATCGCAATTGTACTCTGCTTCTTGCTCTTCCAGTCAACTGCTCCTCCATTGATGACAAAGACATAACCCGTCTGAGACTTCGTATCATCTTTATCACATTGCCAGGACGCATCACAGTAACCTGTAACACCAAGCTCTGTGTCTGGATTTCCACCATACACTAAAAACATATCTTTAGTATTTCTGAGATACTTCAGAATATGCTTAACAGCAATCCAGTGAAGATTACCCGGATTCTGTTGATATCGACTGGTCATGTTTTGAGCGAACGCCACATCTGGCCTTGTACATCTCACAGCATACATAATAGATCCTACAGCCGAAGCATAAGGAACTTTCTGCATGCGTGCCACCTCAGCAGGTGTTGAAGCACACATATCGCTACATAAGCCATGCTTTACTTCCATCGGCAAATATCCTTTCTTGGAATTTTGCATACTGAATCTCTTCAATATTTTATCAATGTAAGCGCTTTGACTTAAACCAATTAACCGCTTTGACCTATCTCGGTAGATCTTAATTCCCAGAATGTATGCAGCTTCTCCTAAATCCTTCATGGAAAAACACTTCCCAAGATATGCCTTAACATTTTGCATGCTTGGAATGTCTTTTCCCATAATTAATATGTCATCGACATAAAGAATTAGGAAAATTACATCACTCCCACTAACTTTGTGATATACACATGGCTCATCAAGATTTTGAATAAATCCATACCTTTTGATTTCTTCATCAAATCTTTTATTCCATTGTCTTGATGCTTGCTTCAATCCATAAATGGACCTTTGAAGTTTGCATACACGGTTTGGAAATTGTGGATTCACGAACCCCTCAGGTTGCTTCATATAGATGTCTTCATCTAAGCGACCATTTAAGAAGGCGGTTTTGACATCCATTTGCCATATCTCATAGTCATAGTATGCTGCTATAGCTATGAGAATTCTAATAGCTCTAATGTCCGCTACAGGAGAAAAGGTCTCCTCGTAATCAATGCCATAAGTTTGAGTAAAACCTTGCGCAACTAGACGAGCTTTATAGACGTGTACATTTCCATCCATGTCAGTCTTAATCTTATAGAGCCACTTACTCCCAACCACCGAGGCGTTTGGAGGTAAGTCAACCTCTACCCAGACTTCATTTTCTCTCATGGATTGCATTTCCCCATTCATTGCAACCTGCCATTTAGCCTTGTCAGGACTTGCCATGGCAGCTTTATAACTAGTAGGCTCTCCAAGATCTCCTAACATAGTTTCCTCAACCTCTACGTTAAGACATAGACGTTCAGGTGCACGTATATTCCTTACGGATCTACGAACGGGAATCACTTCAACTTCTGGTGGAGGACCCAGACTATCAGGTTCTACCGGAAGTACGTTAGTGTTTTCAGAAGGTAATGCATCTTCATGATCATCTTCCAGATCATAAACTCTCCCACTGAATTCTTGAGATACGAGATCTCTTTCAAGAAAATCTCCATACCTAGCAACAATTACTTTATTATCAGTTGGATAGTAAAAGTAGTAACCCATAGTTTCCTTAGGGTATCCTACGAAGATACACTTTACAGATCTTTGTTGGAGTTTATCTGCTGAGTCACGTCTAACATACGCCTCGCAACCCCAGACCTTTAAATAAGACAGGTTAGGAGCTTTACCATGCCATATTTCATATGGTGTCTTATCAACCTTCTTTGTGGGAACCATATTTAGAATACGAACAGCAGATTCTAAAGCATAATCCCAAAAGGATAAAGGTAGAGTGGTAAGATTAAACATAGATCGTATCATGTCCAACAATGTACGATTTCTTCTCTCAGATACACCATTTTGTTGTGGAGTATATGGAGAAGTGAGATTCTGGACAATTCCATTCTCAGCTAAGTAATCTTTAAACTCTTGGCTTAGATACTCACCTCCTCTATCGGATCGAAGAGCTTTAATCTTCTTTCCCAATTGCAGTTCTACTTCAGCTTTTAAAACCTTAAATGTTTCAAACACCTCATGTTTATGCTTAAGTAAATAAACATAACCATAACGGCTGAAATCATCAGTAAAGGTTAAGAAGTAGCTAGCACCTCTCTTTGACACATGTCTAAGTGGTCCACACACATCAGTATGAATAAGACCAAGTAGATCAGAAGCCCTCTCCATATTGCTATGAAAAGGTTTCTTAGTCATCTTCCCAGATATGCATGACTCACATTTATCAAATGATTCATCATTGATATTTTGCAAAAGCCCTTCTTGTTGCAGCTTATGCATGCGAGCCTTGCCTATATGAGCAAGTCTACAATGCCAAAGATAAGAAGAATTCAAGTCTAACTTTATCTTCTTATTAATGCTAAACATTGAATTATTATTATTGTTAGATTCATTTCCAATCATATCAATTTCAAACACACCATTCACAGTAATTGCTTTAAAATAAAATACACCATTTAAAGAAACATCAATTCCATTACTTGAAATAGTATGAGTAAAACCATCATCCAACAAACTTGAAAAGGAAACAACACCTCTAATTATAGAAGGTGCATAATGACAATTGTTTAATAACAGTACTAAGCCCGAAGGCAATACTAAACTAAACGTTCCTATGGCTTCAACAGCTGCATGTGCGCCATTTCCCACGTGCAGGTATTGCTCGCCATAGGCAAGCTTCCTTTCCACTCTAAACCCCTGCAGTGTATTACAAATGTGAATACCACAGCCCGTATCATATACCCAGGAATTATTATGATTTAGAGTAAATAATTCAATGACAAATAAATTACCTGAAGTACCGGCGCCCGAGGACCCTTCGTACTTCATCTTATTTGCCCGCAATTCATCAAGATAGAGAGCACAGTTTCTCTTCCAATGCCCAACACTCTTACAGTGATGGCATGCTTGATCCTTTTTAGGATTATCCTTCCTAGGAGTAGGGTTCTTCTTGGGTTGAGGTTGATAGGCCATCACCTGTTTGCCTTTGTCAACCTTTCCCTTACCCTTCCCCTTCTTGTTGTTCGCACGCTGCGGTTTTGGCTTATTAATTCTTCCACCCTGAATAGCAAGTACCTGGGCGGTAGGAACCTTTTGAGGCAACCTTTTGTCATAATCAATGAGCAATGCGTGTAGGTCAGTAACTGTCTTCCCCACGCAGTGCATATTGAAATTTCTGACAAAACCATTAAAATCCTTGTTAAGGGATCGATTAATCAGATTCACAGCCATGTCATCATCATAAGTTTTGCCAAGTGCTTTTAGCTGGTCCATGTAACCTTTCATTTCCAGCACATGAGCACTTACGGGTTTACCCTCTCCCTGCCTACAGCTGTGTAACGCGTCGGTCAAGTCATAAATCTCGACGGTAGCTGGTTTCTCAAACATAGTTCGAAGTTCATTGAGCATATTATATGGGAAATAATGTTCGAACTGCTTTTGAAGAGCAGATTCCATTGTTCCCAACATAAGACAAGCCACATCATTATGACGCTTATACTCAAGTTTCCACTCGTCCTTTTGAGCTTGAGTAGCTTCAGGACCAGTTGGTTCAGCAGGACAAGGTTCATAAAGATATTTCATACGATCAGCAACTCTACAGACAATTCTCAAAGAGCGGTGCCAATCATTGAAATTCTTAGAGCCAGTCAACTTTTCTCGATCAAAAAAGCTTTTGAACGCAGAATTTAGAGCAGTGTTAGTGTTATCGGTGTTTTGAGCCATTTCTACAGAAAAAAGTTCAAGTATTAGTATTTTCGATAATACACTTTTCAAGAAAATAAATATACCCAACGGTAATATAAACATATAACCATATAATTTTCTTGAAAACTAGGATCCAAATTATCATAGGTTCATTACATCAGTTGATCTGCTAGCAACAAACGCATATAATAAGGTAATCTGTCGAACATTAATTGGCAAACAATTTCCAACTCCTAGATCATTATGGGATTTATATTTTCCAACGCTATTGCAAATATAAACATGTTTCATCCCATCTTATGCCATTGAGTCCAGGTCTCACTTCCTACTAAACTTAAGTGTCTAACTTAAAGAACTGCAAATATGTCCATGTAAGGTCTGACTTTACATAGAGATTTACCTCTCCATTACAATCTCGCCAAGTACTGTCATGACGTAAATTGCAACTTCAAGTGTTCCTTTTAATTAGATGGCATATTCTTAATTTTAAAAGGGTACTAGTTTTGATTTTATGTGGTCAAATCAAATATGTACAAAGATGTCATGCATTCATCTTGTAGCATAATTTTAATAAAAAACTTTTTATTACCAATTCATAAAGATCAAATTATCAAAGTTTTGATTGAGGTATTGGGTTCACCAATCAAGGAATTTAGTATTAATTATCATCCATTATACCGTACTTTTGCATAAGTGTAAACACTTAGTGTTTCGGATAATTACCACCGAAGTGGCGCATGGAATTAACACTAATTCGCCCTTAAGATGAGCTTGCACATTATATGACTTACTAAGTAGCTCCACTCGAACTTACAGGGGGCAGAGGACCAGGTACGCGCTAAAGCACAACCTAAGACATCCATTCAGTGTGACTATGCGCACTTCTTTAAACCCCTTTTATTAGTTCATTCTCATGGGTGAGCCGTTCAGTCATTGTACCAAAGTCACCAATCAATTAAACTATTTTGACAACTTAACTCTTCCAAAACAATTAAATTTCGCCATTGTTTAGTCCGTATTATTTTTCTATTCAAAATTACCCTTTGCTTAAAACTGTTTAACATAATAAACAAACAAGTAATAAATAAAAAATAAACTACTAAAACCAATGCGCACATAATAAACAATTTATACGTGTAAACAAGTAGCCACATGCAACTTATTCGATAAAATCCTATTAATAATCAATATCTAGGTTAAATTAATGTATATATTAATTTAGGGTTTTCACTCCAGCAATAGAAAGTGAGCCACATACATCGATGAATCGATTGCGTAAACCCTTAATTAATTTATACCAAATTGCACATAATTGATTCATTAATATATTAATTGGAGTCTTCCCCAATTCAAGATTTATCATAAATAAATATATCTCAACAATTAAACAATATATCAAAGCAACTTATCCATGACTAACATGCATGTATAATCATGGATATCATAACAATTATACAAGTAAGTCACAAGATCGCATATAAAATTCCATGACACATAAAAAATTATTCATGAATTAATCACGTAATCAATATTAATTCTAGGTTTTAATAAGGTTAGCAAACAATTTTTTAAAACCCTAAAAATTTTATGTATATGTCGATTTTAAAAAAATGGTACGCCCCAATTTTTAAAAAAAAATTCGACCAAAACATAAAAAAAAACATAAACCCTAGATTAACATAGCAAACAACATACAAGTATTTGTTTTATTACGCGTTTATGTAATTAATTACTCATTAAAAACCAATGACTCGTGATGCCACTGTTGGAATTAGATATCAAGACATTCAAATAAATAATCACCAAAACATCAAAGTAATATTGCGGAAGCGTATAAGGATGTATTAACGAATAATTAATTAACATAAAGAATATGCGTACCTTTGTTGATTCTAGCCGAACAAGAATCAAATCCACAAACTAGCAACGGATGAACCCTAATTTGATTTAGTTTGGATTATGTGAATTACCCCTTACCGTTTTGTAATTCAATCCAAGATAATAACAAAAGTATGTTATTACTAAGTTCTTGTACACACGTACTAAACCGAATTAAAGTACCGCTAGTTTTTATCAAACGAAAAACTTGGTTTTGTGGAAAAGACTTGGATCGACCCTAATGAAGGTGTCGACCGGTTTTGGAGACAAAAACACACACAAAACAATTTTAGGGTTTAGCTTATGAGCACAAGAGATAGAAAAACAAGACCCCTAGCCTTGTATATATACCCAAGCTAACTTGGTGAACAAGTTGTGGCTTGTTTCCTTTTCTTGATGGCCGATCGGTTCTAGGTCCCCAAAGGGATTCCGGAACCTTCCCAACTTTTGCAATTTAGTCCTTTTCCATAAACATTTAACGACCGTTAGTCCATTACATTAATTACTTAACGTCCGTTAGTTATTTCGTTTAATAAATAAATAAATACAACATTTATATTTAATTATTAACTTTAAATTCTCATACGTAAAGTGTGCAATCCCAAAGTCTCGAGTTCGATCCTAACTCACGTCTACTAATTTATATCCATAAAACCAACATAGAGCCATTGCTTATATGCAAATAATTGAGATGCATGTTTGAATATGAGCTTCACAACATATTATTTTTCCTCGTACGCTTGTTTTGCTACCTTTTCTGCTTCTCATGCTCGTGTTTGTATTGATTTGATTATAGATAGATAGAGGTTTGCAGCTCGTTGCCATGCTGCCCGCGTGCGTCTAAAAGATACCTAAAGTATACGATGCATGAACATTACACGAATCTTTATGCAGTTTGGTCGAATAAAAACATTGTGAATAAATACCAAGACAATATTCCGGCACAACATATAAATGGTGAGAATAGTTATGTTTCTCTATCGGAAGGACTTGAAGTAGCTTTATGATTAGTTTAAAGACTTTGACTTTGTGTCGGCTATACTCACTCATATTCATCGTCTCCTAAACCGATGATAATACTTCTTCTTCTTCTTCTGTTCCTATAAATATAAATTAATAATGCATTCATGATTCATTCATTCATTCATAATTAGGATCCTTAATAAGCATTCGAATAAATCGTCTTTTTGAAAGTATCATCCGATCCATCTATCAAGTTTGAGGTATCAATTCAATTTGTGTTAATTTTATTTAGCATATTTATTAGTATTCAGATATTGTGAAATTTTTAATTCAATGATTTAATTGATTTCTTGTTTTATATAAGCATATTAAGCTTCTGAGTATTTAGATTGTTATCTTACTTTAAAACTTTCTTTTTTTAGTTTGTTCTTACTGTATTTATATATATAAGCATTAAGATTTTAGTCTGAGATATTTTATTCATTGATTTAATTGAAAATCATTGTAAATCAGCTTTTGAGTATTTGGATTTTTATTTTGTTTTCAGTTATCAAAGCAAGAAGATTTTTGATTGGTTGGATTTGTTTAATTCGCTTATTATTAGCTTATGTTAATGCTTGATAACCACTTCTTTTTCTTTTTTTTTAACTGTATTTATTACGTAGTAGTTTTTTTTAGTGTTAAGATCATGTAGTTTGAATTGTGTTTAGATGGATCAGATTTCTAATGGTTCGGTGTGTGATGGTTTCCCGATGTTATCTCCAAAATATCCGTGGTTGGTTGCCCAAAGTCTAGAAGACGAAGATCACAACACTCAAGACCTGTTTTTCTACACCTTACATAACGAATTGCCTCATTATCGGTGTCGAATCCCTGAGTTGCTCGGGGAACGTATTCGAGGATGTTTCCATGATTGGGTGATACTTTCCAACCATCCAAACAACAATAAATGGTCTCTTTGGAACCAAAAGACTTCGAATATCATACGTCTCCCCACCTTGATTTTGGAAGATGGAGGGTATGAGTCTATTGGCGAGTGTTGTTTGTCAGCCCCTCCCGAAGATCCGAGTTCAATTCTTTTGTTAACAAGAACAAATAAACCAACCTTTGTATTTTTCCGGCTAGTTAGTAAAAGAAAGAAGTTTAGATGGATTGAAATGTCGTACGCCCATCAGCTCAAGAGATTAACATTTGACGGTACATTAGTACGTAATCTAACTTATTGCGACGGTGAAGTCTATGCCTTAAGTTCCGATGGTACTGTGGATGATTTTGTTCTACATGTTGACATCGTGGTTAGGGATAAAGAAGTGGTGATAAAACTAATGCTATTCGGGACATGCCCTCTTCCCCCCTCCGGTCCTCGTGGTGGGGAATCGATTGGTTATTTGAAAGGGTTTTCTACAAAATTGTTCTTCATTAGAATATTTTTTGAAGATTGGGGACGCAGAATACCTATTCGTGTGTTTGTGTTTGAATCAGACATGACTTGTATAGATTGGGAAAAAAGGGAATGCCTCAAATACTGGGATTTAACTGATTACAAGTATGAAGACGAGATTGATTACAAAACAATAGACATGAGTTGTGAAACATGGAAAGTTATTAATGACCTCAGAAACGCTACCTTTTTTGTGGATCTTGCCCGTGATCACTCAATATCTTGTAGAGATGTAATTGCCTCAGACGCAGGAGGTTTAATACACATTCGTGGAGAGATGGGTGAAACAATATACTCATACCATGTAAAAACCGATACCATCTCCCTGTTCCATATACCCTCTCCTAATTTGCCAGCAAGCCATCTGTCATTGTGGGAATGCAGGTATTGCCTCTCAATTAGTTTGTGTTTGTTTATCATAGATCTATCTTTAATGACTTATATGTACAAATTATGTACAATGACTAAAACTAGATTAGTAAAAAAGTATGTTGATATTTTATTACACTTGCCACTTTTTCTAGTGTTGTGTAGCCATTTTTTGTTGCTATTATATACCAAAAAGTTTGAATTTTTGACTTTTATGACTATCATGTGACCATTTTACCCTTCCCCATTAATAGGATGGTTGAAAAACATAAGTTAGATGGTCACAAATTACACACAAAAGATGAAATTCACAAGTTTTGGTATATGGTAGCAAAAAACGATTGCTACACAAAACTCGAAAAAGTAACAAGTTAGTTACATTCTGGGTTTTCAACCCCCCGATAAAAACCCTTTTGTGGGAAATTTTGTCTTAAATTTCTATTCATGTAGGCTAAAAGTTGATCATGGAGATGCCAAATGCATAATTGATTCTAAAGTGGAGATGGAAAACAACAATGATATGTTATTAACGTCAGGTATGGATTGTGGGGTTAAATCCAATGGATCACACCTCCTAAACGTTCCGTTTCATATTTTGGAGACAATTATGAAGTGTTCTGTTGGCGTTGAATACATGAACCTTCGTGCTACATGCAAACAATGTCATTTAGCGGCACCTTTGGTAAAATGGCGCAATGATACCTCATTAGGGAGATTACAAACGTATTCATTAGTTTCACCTTGGCTGATGGTGGTAGACAAAAAACGCGGCGTTATGACCTTTACTGATCCCATGTTAGGTGGAAACTACTTTTTGAGAAAATCCCGCATATCATTTGTTTATGGGAAATTGTATTGTTCAAAGTTTGGCTGGTTATTGTTTGAAAGCTACAGGTTGAATTGCTTAGTATTCTTTAACCCTTTCACAAATGTTGTCAAGGACCTTCCAGAACCGAAATATAGTTTGAAAAGCTTGTGTTTTTCAGCACCACCTACTTCCCTTGATTGTATGGTTGTTGGGTTCTCAACACGAGAGTGTTGGCGAGTTAACATCTTCTACGTGAATCGGGAACCAACGTGGCGTACACTTAATCTTGGCCCTGATCCACATACTATTTGTTTTCCAACTTTTTATGGTCGAGATCTCTATGCCTTGTGTAAAGAAGGAGAACTTCTTGTTATCCATAATTTGGACAAAGAAGATTGTTCTTGGAAGTTTGTTGAAGCCGAAGCTCCTAAAGGCTCTTGCACATCGTCTACTCAATATTTCTTAACAAATTGCGATCAACATCTTTTACTGGTTAGTGTGGGCGAATATGGAGGACATGTTGAGGTTTTCAAGCGCAGCGAATGTAAACAAGAATGGGAAAAAATAGATTCTGTAGGTAAGCACATGATTTATGTTTGTGGCACAACATGTGTATGCATTGAAGCCAAAGTACCAATGATGGAGAATAAGATCTTCTTTCCACGGCTACATACCAAGAACAGGAAGGTATTGTTCTATTCCCTCGACACATGCAAGTACCACACATTTGATGGCGAAAACGTTCAAGAACATGTAGGGGGTTTCTTTGGAACTACATATTATCTCTCCCGTAATGCTTGGATTGAACCAAGTTGGTCCTAGGTGACTCACTTATTATCTTTTGTAACATGACAGGGCGTGTCGACTTGTTGCATCTTTTATTTTATTCAGTGTTTGAGCTATGTTAGTGTAAACATTTTGCACAATGCCATTTGATGGCTTTTATTGTTTTTGTCATAATCGTTTGTGTGAAAACTATTTATGATTATCTATCTTTTGGTTCGTTTCCAAATAGTGTGTATTTTGAACTTAGTTTCAACTACTTTTATGAGATCATCCCATTTGACATTGGTCGCCTTTCGAAGCTAACAGACTTGATTATGTCCCAGAACCAGTTGGGTGGATCAATCCCGGCCAAAATCGGTACATTGAGTTCACTTAAACAACTAGAGCTACAATATAATCCAAAAGAGTTGGGAATTTGGTATTGCTTTCCATTATGTATTTGGCCGAAAATCGACTCGATGGTTCAATGCCAGAATCATTGGGTAATCTAAAAAATTTAGATATTTGATTCTCATGAGAATCAGATTTTCACACTACAACAAAATAGCTAATTTTTCATACTTTTTATAGCATATTTTCACACTTAAAAGTGTGGAATTGAAGAGTTCACACTTAGTTTGTGTGTATATTACTAAGTGTGTATACGGGTGTAGCAAATAATTTCACACTTCTAATATAAGATACCATAAACACTTTTCACCAAAGGAACTTCCAAGTTTAGACTGTAAATGTTAAATGCTGGGACGCTCTTGCAAGATTCTTGTCAGGCATACAGTTATAAATAAAAGCAAGATTGTTAATAGTTCAAATACAAAAGGCTACTCACGATCGTGGTTGAGGCTCACCTCACCTCACGTCCTCACTCGTTACTCCCATTGTGGAGGCCTCCCCTTATCCGTGACCCAAACCTATAAAGGAGAGATGTGGTGAGCGTGCTCACCACTTGAGTACCATGTAAGTTTATTAAAATTTATATGGTTTTTAGTGTGTATAAATATTTTATTGGGTATGTTTTTATAAAGTATGTATTTTTAATGGTGGTGATAGAAATGATGACGATTATTGGTGAAAGGTGAGAAGAGTTGAGATGTATTGACCGATGATGTATTAGGGCTAAGTAAAATCACCTTAAAGCCGATTTGAACCGACAAACCAACCAAAACCGGGTCGATCCGAGATTATACGGTTCGGTTTTAATAGCCTTTACTCAGTTTGGTTTTTAGTTTACCCTTATTTCATTTTCGGTTTGAGGCGAGTATGACGTAGAGGTAAAAGTGAGGAGAATGATCAGTATTGTGTTTGATTTAAAGGTGATGTGGTGTTTGTTTGGCTACTATTGGTCTTAGTGGTGGCAATTCTCGACACGATACGATAAATGACACGAACACGATACGAAGTTAAACAAGTTTGGGTCGAGGATAAACAGGTTTGTGACAAAAATAGGTCAACCCGTTTAATAAACGGGTCGTGTTTGGGTTGAGTAAGTATTAAATAGGTCAACATGTGAACTAGTTTAAATACATAAGACTCTAAAAATAAAATATATAACCTGGTGTTATATGTTGGATGTTAATTAAATTATTTTGTTATGTATTTGATATGAATGAATTACCATCATACCTCATATATTATTGAAATTAAAGCTTATAACTCATATAATTATCGTATAGTTATTTGCATGTTATTTTTATAATATTTTATATCCTTATATCATTTATGCATTTAAACTAATTAAATCAACAAGCCACTAATCTTATTTATTGTTTAACCTATTTACTTAAACAGGTTAAACGGATCACAAATATGTTACACGTGTTATACAGGTTTGGGTTAAGGTTTGAGTTTCTTGACACGATTAATTAATAGGTCATATTTGGGTAGAGGTTCCACTAACCCGCCAACACGTGAACCCGAATAGATAAATACGAACACGACTCGATTATCACCCGTAATTGGACTAGTGCCATGTTCTTGTAATTCCTTTTTTTTTTTTCTCTTGCTTTTTTACTTTAAAATATTTACCTAAAAAAGAAACAAAAACAAAATCCCACACGTCAATGTGTATTCGTGCTGATATTATGAAAGGGTATTGAACTATGGGTTCCCTTCGACTAAAAATGACCAAGTAGAAATAAAGAATAAAGTTTCCTTATCCTATTTTATTTAACACCCACGTTTGATTTTCTACATGATTTTTATAAATCATTCCTAACTTTATAAGCTTTTAAAACCTCTTTCGAAACACAACCTTAATAAACAACCACCAAACAACCGTAATCGCGACCGTCAAACAGAACTTAAAAAAATACTTCACTTACACAAAATAACTCACAATAAAGCACACGCGCGCACACGCACGAAAAGAAAAAGGGTGCACCACTCCACACCACCAACCAATGCTAATAACCCACCGCACAATATACCATACAAAATTATTACTTTTTTATGTGTGCAAGTCTAAGACGCACAATATGCTAATTATTGTTGCTTGTGTTTTTGTTGAATGATTTTTGTGGGGTATATTTATGTTTAAGTGTCGTATGTTTTGCGGGTAAAATTGGTTTTTTATTACACGAAACTGGTGTTAAAGTTGGTTAGGTTGGTCCCAATAAGTAGGTCGACCGAGTGGGTCGTCTGGTCAACGAGGGTCGGCCTTATTGTGGCCATCTAGGTCGTTGGAGGTCGAGAAGGAAGTGGTTCGAGGGAACGACCCTCTTGGCTACGGACCGACCCTCTTGGCTACTGGTCTTATTGAGAAACAAACAAATATGTTTGTATGTTTTGTTAAATTATAATGTATTTTTGTGGGTTATGTTTTGCGTAGTGTAGATCAATTTATTGTGCCTAAAAAGTTGTCTTTAGGTTGTAGGAGATAGAAAACTGACGTGGTAGTAAAAATGAGGGTTGATAATGATTGTTATTGTGGGCAATGTTTTAAAACCCGGGTTGACCCTGCTAGTTCAACTGGTTGAACTGAGAACCGGCTCAGAGACCAGACCAGATGTGATCAGGTTTTTGTTTGTTTGAGAACCGGATTGAACCGCCGGTTCTTCGTTGACCCAGGTTGATAAACCAGTCCAAATCAACTTCTTTTTTTTTTTCAAAAATTTAACAAAACTTTTTTTCCACCAATCTTACTAAATTTACAAGACAAGTTTAAACGGTAAGAACTAAAGGTCCGTTTGTTATTTGTTATGGGGTAGAATGGAATCAATTTTAGAAAACTTTAGGGTCCGTTTGGTTTGTTGCTAGGAATCACAATGGGTACCGGATTTGATATAGGGTAGAATGACAATAGATAGGAAAAAGTGTATCATTACGATCGTTTATGTATGGTTGATAAAATATGGAATGAAAAAGTGTATAAATATTTGAATTTTGTAGTGAAAAAGAGAGGGAACCGCTAGAATGGATTTCATAGACACCAAATTGGTGTGTAATGAATCTATGACTATGATATACTCATTTCATTCTTGGGCCCACTAAACAAACACCATTAATCGGAATGAAATCCATAGATCCATTCCGATAAGCGCATACCAAACGCACCCTTATTTGGTTGGCCTACATTATAGTATATATTTAAACGTTAGAATTGATGTTTGGGTTGAACAGTATGTCGGTTTAGGTTTTAACGGCTGAGATGTAACAGATTCATGGTTTCAACGGTGGATACTTGAACACTTACTGTTCATGTCCACTGTAGCAGGAACAGTGCACCCCTTTTCCGTGCCAAATATTAGTATATACATATACTGAACAGTGTGTCGGTTCCCTTCTTCATCAAAAAGCCTCCCAGAAAATTCCAGATCCAGTCCGCTTCTTCTATAACCCACTTTTAATACCAAAAAACACACATTGATTTACACACCACTTCCTTTTTCATCAAAAAGCCACACACTCAGTTCATCATCAAAACCCCCCAAACATACGCGTGACAACACAGATCCAAACACCCCGTGAATCAAGTGAACCTTTGAACGCCGGAATAAGCAGCGGATCATCGACAACATCACATCAAACGGAAAATAGAATCAAAAGCAGGTACAAGTATAGATATCCTTTTATTTTTTTTATTGTTTACTTTGGTTCTAATTTTGTTAAGGTTTTCACCTTGATTGCAAATGAAGATTAGGGTTTAATTGTGTTTGTGCTTTTATGATTTGGTTATTTTAAAATTGGTTATTTTAATTTTTTTTTTCACAGCTTTTAGGGCTGTGGCTTGATGTGGATGGTACTGATGATAGTGGAATCGGTTTATGCAATTTATTGGATAACTGTGTTGTGTAGAGAGAAGCCTGTGAAAGCGAAAGAAACATCTGTGAAGAAAGCTAAAAAGTGAAAGATCGGAGCCAGCCGGAAAGGCCACCTACCGAGTTTCAATGGGCCTAACGACAGGGCTGCAGGACTGGTACAGACATATTTTGAATATGTTTCTTAATAATAAAAAACTCAGAAGGAGATTATGTAAAGGGCTAGTTAACATGAAACTGATTATGCAACTCTACACTTAATTTAATTCAGATGTTATAAAGAAGATAGTTTGAGTCAATTTTCATATTCTAATCAGTATTTTTTGCTTTTTTTTTTGTAAATAGGGTGTTGGTTAGGACTTTCGACCACCAAATGATTGTTGAAATGGTTGTGAGTTTTATGTGTGTAGGCAGTTTGGGACCATAAACTTAATTTAGATTCTTAGTATTCTATTTTCGACATTGTTCATTCATAAGAACACATGTATGATTCTAACACTATTTGTTTCCGTACTAAAATTCATCAATAAAAATACATTCATATGTGTTAAATACATCGTAAAAGCTGGACTAATATATTTAAATGTGGTCAACTGAGGTGGCTTGGTTTAGTTATTTGTTTAATCCTAAGTGTCGTCATTAATGATACACAATTTTTAATTCTAATCATCAGAAGGCAATAGGATATTGAATGAGGTATGTGAGCATCCACTTTACTAAAATAGATCACGACTGTCAACTTATAGTTGATTTCTATTTGATTGGACCACTGCTGAAATCAGCTACATTATTCATCACCAATTTTTTTTGTAACATGAAATGGCGGGAAACGCCAACGAAAAGAGTGATGAATTTGTCTAAACAAGCCTAAGAGCGGTAAAGGTTTTAGCTTTGTTCAAAGTACACATTTTCATTTTTGTCTTTTGCTCGAAGTATTACAAAGGTGCAATAAATATATCTATTACAACTCCTGTTATAAAATGGGTCGACTTCATAAAGCTTATTCCTTTTCATGTTTGCAGATTTTATGAATGAAAAATGGCAACGACCTTCATATATGGTGTCAAGGATTGGATGAATTACCAAGGGTACGCAGACCGCTTGAAGGAAAATGTTTACAATGGAAGAACTACATACTTTCTACTGTTTCAGTCCACAAATTTGAGCAAGTAGGTACACAGGTTTGGAAACACCTTTTAGGAATCAAAGCCAACAAATAAAATTAACAACCTTTTTTTCTTTTCTTAATTATCTTTTATTTTTTTGTTGGTATAGGTTCCAAGTATGTCATTGTGACTCTACTAATTAGCCATGTCCCGAAAGCCACTTTGGAAAAGGACCTATCCAACTCTCTCAGTAAGTTAATGCCTTTTTAGCCGTTTTACATGAATTAAGGTATTAGTTATATTGTTTAGTATATATGCATACCAAGTGTTTGTTTCTATGAGTTAGTGAAAAAAATGCTTACTTTTTAAATTTTTTTTTTTTTAGTTTTTACGCACTTAAGGTCTGTGTTTGTTATGGTATTTTGGACATTTGGGTGACTTTGTGGAATCATCTTGATTTTTGGTTATTGGTTTTGTAGAACGGAGCCGGCTTCATTGTTTGAAATTTTTTTAAGTGAGGATTAGTATTTTCTATTAGAATTGCGAGTGTATAATTGTGATTTTGCTATGTGGGATATTGGTGTTAAACTGGATATGCAGGGCTGAGACAACCTGAAGTTCGAGGATTTGGGAAGGAGGTTAGACAATTTATCAAGCCCCTCGAAGACATAGACGCATTTGGAAGTGTAATAGCAGGTAACATGTTATGTCATGGTATTTTAACTTAACAGATACATAACATAATACTTCATGGTAGTCAGCCGTTATTAAATCTTTACTTAATCATTTATTATATCACGTTTTTGAAGTGATCAACGTTGAATTTTCAGCTTGCATTCACATGGTACAAAGCATCAGAGTGTCACTTAGGGGTTGGTAAGAAGGTCTAGAATTGCATCCTTGGTGTACGTATTGTAACACCCCAACCCGACAAGGGTAAAGATATCACAATACGGTTTCATATCAGAACTTTAACTAATGTACAATAGCGGAAGCCTTACAAAATATTCAAAAAGAAAAACATAAATAACTAATCTTCCAAAATAAATCTAAGATCTCTATGGTAAAGTCTTGCTCTCAACTCTACTCTCAACCCAGATCAGCTATCCCATAAGCTTATCTTGAACGCTTAATACCTGCCGCAGGAAAAGAAAAGTGCGGCTGAGCTTACAAAGCCCAGTGAACAGATATAACGAAACAAAACAAATATACGAATAACAAAATAGAATGAAATAATGACGAATGATCTTTCAGGATTCCGCGGAAGCACAAATATACAAAAATCCAAACAACCACATAACATTTAAACATCACATAGCACATTAATGACACAAACACAAACACATCAGAACAACCAAACATTTAGCATATCAAGAACAAATAGAATTCATATAAACCAAACGAAAAGTCTAAGACTAACAGAACACTTACCAACAAATAAACATGGCATTCAGCAGATTAATTAACCTTCACTTAACACATTTAAAACATTAAAGCAGCAGCGGAAATAACAGTCCAAATCATGGCAGTCACACAAACAAATAGAAACATAGCAAACAACTATAATTAACAAGACCAAACGAAACATAGCATAACCATTAACAATTATCAAAACAACTTTCATAAAATAAACCAGTTCTCAGATCAAATCCTAACATCAGCAAGGTTAAGCATGGCAGATCACATAAGAAATAAAATACTAACGTATAATCAAAGTTCCCAAAATTAACTGATCAAACTATACATACTAAACTTATAGAATACTCACTTTCATACTAGCACATTCATCTCACAGATTAACGAATCCATATAACGATAAACTAACATAATATCAGATTTCAGCATACGAATCATACTTAAAACATATTAATCAGCTCTTAGCATAGCAGACAGTAGTCACATAAACATACAAAAGCATAAACACATATAATAGCATATAATAAGCCTTGCACATAATCATAAACATTGAATATACCGAATCATAATCAGAATACTTATCATATAAATAACAAATACAGATTTAGTTAACTACCTCGAGCCCAGAACATATCATATCCGATACATCATACTTATACAGAAATAATCTCAGAAAATAATTTGGAGTAGCTAGCTCCCAGAAGTTGTGAAGACGCGTATTGCACACGACATCATTCACCAGACAAATCATATCGGATAACAGATCAGATCTAGGATGCATCCATACGCCCCACAGACAGATATTGGCCATAACATATACTTGAGCTCATAACAAATACAGATAAGGGACGTGGCAGAACATCACTCTACTGCCCTAGAGTCATGTCAGAAAGTGCATTTGCTGACACGGACATGGAACCCCCATGACTAGTTATATTTGGCTCGGGTGTCAATTATCAGAAATCAAATAAGAATGTCATAACTGACATAGATCATATTTATCAGAAAATCATTCGTATTTCCAAAATCATAGTTTTCATATCAGATAGTTCAAAAATCAGATGTTTCATAATTCAGAAATCAAAGTTCAGATAAGCAACAGCTCAAATAAACACATTAAGGTTCATAGCAAAGGTTTAGGAAATCCTAATATGAAAACGAAAAGAAAACTTCATACGAAACCTTTACTGAAAAGGTTAGAATATCCGTACGATAACACAAGTGTCTTAAAGTAAGACAGAATATCCGTACCTTAAAGCAATTGAGAGAAAAGTAACGAATGAACGAATACGAAGATGTAACGTCGCGTCTCCTCCAACGAATCTACACGGATTATGATTTATTTAATACTTATTAGCATCATTAATATTATAACGGATTTATCGCATTAATACTTTTAAAGTTGTCAGAATATTCTTATTTTAGTGACAGACGAAATTACAACATTTTAGGGCATTCCTCATTAATTCACCAACTTCCTATTTAGATTCTAGGGTTTCTCATACTCTTTAAATATTACTAACCACGCATTAAATTCACATGTTACTTCTTTTAATGATTTCCAAATTTAACCTAGAACGTAAATGATAACAAACCGAAATTAACTTAACTCATACGTGTCTCTACAAAATCAATTTGCACTTGTAGAACCCATAATTGCTCAGAATTTCAAATCACACCCCTGACATCTTTAGTTTCACCATCCAACCTTACTTTATTAGATTTTACACTTTTTAACCCAAAGGTTTTAGAATTTACAAAACGTACCCTAATAAATTAAATACCACTCGAATAGCCCTTTAAATATCCAAAATTACATGTTTAACCCCCACACTTATTTTTATACGTTTAAGACCTTTATTTTACTGTTTACAAAAATAACCCTTAAGTTTCATATTTTACAAAACCAACCCAAAACTTTTATTTAAGGCCGAATAGACATAATTCAAGTACAAGCCCTAAACCTAGGTTAAACCAATCATTAACTCATCATTACTACTTCATTAATTACCTTCAATGATTACAAGAAACCCTAGTTTATGCAAAACCCTAATCGGTCCCTTTTTAAATCTTTCCTTTTTCCATGTTAAATCGAACCCTAAAACTCAAAACAATTCATACAAGCTTCGAATTCACAAATATGTATTTTATTCAGGTCTTATATCATGTAACAACTTCTGGAAAAATCAATTCATGCTCTCTAAAAATATTATAAGCTCATTCGGTATTTATATACGATTTTAGGGTTTCGGATTCCAAATAATTCCATACGACATATTAAACATGCATGGCCAATTTTTATGTGTTCTATATAACTTATAGGACTGAAATCAACATTAGGAACTTACCCTTGATGAGCTTGAATCGTTAAAACAAAAGAAGCACAAAAACCCTATCTCGCCGAAACCCTAATTCACTCAAAACTCACCATGACTAAAACAGCAACTTAGGAACTTGAACACTATTTTTCCCACCTTCTTTACCTTCAATCTTCTCCAAGAAAAATGGCCTTAAGCTCTGGAAACTGGAATTCGATTTATTAGGGGTTTTGGAGTCGGTTTGGTGTTAATCGCTAGTTAGGGATAAATGTGAACCGAAATATATGTATATATATACTTTTCCAATTTTTCTTGTGGGCTTTAATATGTATTGGACTTAAAATAAATGGACTCTTAGTTTTGGAAATTTTATTTTGGGCTTTTATTAATTAATTTCTTTTATATATAAACAATTAAATATATTCGGTTATTAAGTAAAAATACAAAATGAATTTTTATAAAATCATGAACTATAAAATTAACTTTACATAGTCATTCAAGATTTATTTGGATCATATGTGATTTTCTTATGAGTTCTTCTGAATTTACATAGCTCATTTGGTTTTGTGTTTATTTAATTATTCTTATTTTTGATCATAAGGGTATTTTGGTCTTTTTGTGAATTTTAGAGATTCAGGTATTACAATTTCTTCCCCTCTAAAAAGAAATTTCATCCTCGAAATTGAGCAAGACGGAATAGTATGGCGACAAATGTGGATTTCGAAACTTCATGAAATAAATGACGAATGCTAATCGTATACTTATAAAGTATTAGCAGTAAAAGATGAGATAAGGAAAATCAAAAACACGCTCTAACTTACGCCGGTATCAAATGATAAAACTATCATATGCATAGGTGAAACGAATCCTAACGGTTTACTAATCGCAGGAGTATGTGGAAACATACAGATATAAGGAAGGCATAACAATCCATAGGTTAACGCAGATAATAACAACTTCGGATCCCAATGATACAAAACTTATATGCAACAGATACTGACGAAAATCTCATAATCAAGTACAGAGTCTCAACTCAATATGAAAAGTACCAAATAACGGATATAAGGCAAATCCATACATCTACCAACCTCAGGCATTTCCCAGACTTCATATAATTTCAATAAGTTCAAATTATATGATCTCGGTATTATCACGTTGATCAGGCGTCATAATACTTGCATCACATAACCAGTTCTTATTGTCATCATATTCTGTCCCGGGTCATGGCAACCCACATAACTAATATCAGCACAAAACATATCATATACATATAATACACAGATAGCAAATATCGCCCTATAACAAGCCAGATCCACCTGAGTATACCATCACAATGGTCATACCCAAATCAAGCGGCAACAAAACAACATCATATAGAAAATAAATAGCAGACGAAACTTATGAGGACCAAATGGAAACTCAATGAATCTATCAGAAAGAAAACAACGAACAGGAATCATACTATCAAGTTTTGTTTATTCCATTAATCAAACAAAATTTTCAAAATCGTCAAAAGATGTACTCCCAAAATAAAATTCAATAACCTAAGATTCAATCGTCGAACGAAACAAAAGGGACCTAACCCAAAATCAATGTCAAAACTTCTCATAACGAGGGCAACTAATCAGGAGAGAAATTCCTATTGTTGTGTCGGATTGAACCTACTAGTAGCCGTAGACTCCGTTTCCGACTCCACCTCGTATTCTTCTTTGGGTTCCTCTTCTTCCTCTTCCTCCTCGCTTATCCATCCGTTCTTGTTTCCTTCATGCTGTGGTAGTAAGCCACTAGCAAAGCCACCTTTCCGCTTCCTCTCTTCCTCTTCCGGCACACGATCCACAAAAGCATATAGATCGTGACTCTCAGCCTGTCCTACTCCTTCATCCTCAACGAACTTGGGACACCTATCATGATATGTAGTGGTGAAACCTTGGTTGTCCACAACCTTAGTTTCATAATCCTCTACTATTTCTCCGTCCACTTCCTTCAGGATCAGCTTCTCTTCGATTGTGCATGGCCACATACAGGCCGGAACTCGTACCCTCTTATTGGTTCGTTTCACCCTACCAAACCTCGTACAGCCCTTAGCAACAACAACAGCCCACCTCGTCTTCTCCTTAGGTGGTATAGCAGGTCCTCGATTGCTCCTATCAGACGAACTAGAGTGACGGGGAATAACCATCTAAAAGGAAAATCAACTATTAGTAAAGTCTAAGTGCGGTAGGGGACGCAAAGAAAATATGCAGAAGGAAAATCCTAAATCTACCCAATCCTCACAGGTCATAGCCTAAGCTCTAAGGGTCCTAAAACCTAGAGCTCTGATACCATAAATTGTAACACCCCAACCCGACAAGGGTAAAGATATCACAATACGGTTTCATATCAGAACTTTAACTAATGTACAATAGCGGAAGCCATACAAAATATTCAAAAAGAAAAACATAAATAACTAATCTTCCAAAATAAATCTAAGATCTCTATGGTAAAGTCTTGCTCTCAACTCTACTCTCAACCCAGATCAGCTATCCCATAAGCTTATCTTGAACGCTTAATACCTGCTGCAGGAAAAGAAAAGTGCGGCTGAGCTTACAAAGCCCAGTGAACAGATATAACGAAACAAAACAAATATACGAATAACAAAATAGAATGAAATAATGACGATTGATCTTTCAGGATTCTGCGGAAGCACAAATATACAAAAATCCAAACAACCACATAACATTTAAACATCACATAGCACATTAATGACACAAACACAAACACATCAGAACAACCAAACATTTAGCATATCAAGAACAAATAGAATTCATATAAACCAAACGAAAAGTCTAAGACTAACAGAACACTTACCAACAAATAAACATGGCATTCAGCAGATTAATTAACCTTCACTTAACACATTTAAAACATTAAAGCAACAGCGGAAATAACAGTCCAAATCATGGCAGTCACACAAACAAATAGAAACATAGCAAACAACTATAATTAACAAGACCAAACGAAACATAGCATAACCATTAACAATTATCAAAACAACTTTCATAAAATAAACCAGTTCTCAGATCAAATCCTAACATCAACAAGGTTAAGCATGGCAGATCACATAAGAAATAAAATACTAACGTATAATCAAAGTTCCCAAAATTAACTGATCAAACTATACATACTAAACTTATAGAATACTCACTTTCATACTAGCACATTCATCTCACAGATTAACGAATCCATATAACGATAAACTAACATAATATCAGATTTCAGCATACGAATCATACTTAAAACATATTAATCAGCTCTTAGCATAGCAGACAGTAGTCACATAAACATACAAAAGCATAAACACATATAATAGCATATAATAAGCCTTGCACATAATCATAAACATTGAATATACCGAATCATAATCAGAATACTTATCATATAAATAACAAATACAGATTTAGTTAACTACCTCGAGCCCAGAACATATCATATTCGATACATCATACTTATACAGAAATAATCTCTATAATAATTTGGAGTAGCTAGCTCCCAGAAGTTGTGAAGACGCGTATTGCACACGACATCATTCACCAGACAAATCATATCGGATAACAGATCAGATCTAGGATGCATCCATACGCCCCACAGACAGATATTGGCCATAACATATACTTGAGCTCATAACAAATACAGATAAGGGACGTGGCAGAACATCACTCTACTGCCCTAGAGTCATGTCAGAAAGTGCATTTGCTGACACGGACATGGAACCCCCATGACTAGTTATATTTGGCTCGGGTGTCAATTATCAGAAATCAAATAAGAATGTCATAACTGACATAGATCATATTTATCAGAAAATCATTCGTATTTCCAAAATCATAGTTTTCATATCAGATAGTTCAAAAATCAGATGTTTCATAATTCAGAAATCAAAGTTCAGATAAGCAACAGCTCAAATAAACACATTAGGGTTCATAGCAAAGGTTTAGGAAATCCTAATATGAAAACGAAAAGAAAACTTCATACGAAACCTTTACTGAAAAGGTTAGAATATCCGTACGATAACACAAGTGTCTTAAAGTAAGACAGAATATCCGTACCTTAAAGCAATTGAGAGAAAAGTAACGAATGAACGAATACGAAGATGTAACGTCGCGTCTCCTCCAACGAATCTACACGGATTATGATTTATTTAATACTTATTAGCATCATTAATATTATAACGGATTTATCGCATTAATACTTTTAAAGTTGTCAGAATATTCTTATTTTAGTGACAGACAAAATTACAACATTTTAGGGCATTCCTCATTAATTCACCAACTTCCTATTTAGATTCTAGGGTTTCTCATACTCTTTAAATATTACTAACCACGCATTAAATTCACATGTTACTTCTTTTAAGGATTTCCAAATTTAACCTAGAACGTAAATGATAACAAACCGAAATTAACTTAACTCATACGTGTCTCTACAAAATCAATTTGCACTTGTAGAACCCATAATTGCTCAGAATTTCAAATCACACCCCTGACATCTTTAGTTTCACCATCCAACCTTACTTTATTAGATTTTACACTTTTTAACCCAAAGGTTTTAGAATTTACAAAACGTACCCTAATAAATTAAATACCACTCGAATAGCCCTTTAAATATCCAAAATTACATGTTTAACCCCCACACTTATTTTTATACGTTTAAGACCTTTATTTTACTGTTTACAAAAATAACCCTTAAGTTTCATATTTTACAAAACCAACCCAAAACTTTTATTTAAGGCCGAATAGACATAATTCAAGTACAAGCCCTAAACCTAGGTTAAACCAATCATTAACTCATCATTACTACTTCATTAATTACCTTCAATGATTACAAGAAACCCTAATTTATGCAAAACCCTAATCGGTCCCTTTTTAAATCTTTCCTTTTTCCATGTTAAATCGAACCCTAAAACTCAAAACAATTCATACAAGCTTCGAATTCACAAATATGTATTTTATTCAGGTCTTATATCATGTAACAACTTCTGGAAAAATCAATTCATGCTCTCTAAAAATATTATAAGCTCATTCGGTATTTATATACGATTTTAGGGTTTCGGATTCCAAATAATTCCATACGACATATTAAACATGCATGGCCAATTTTTATGTGTTCTATATAACTTATAGGACTGAAATCAACATTAGGAACTTACCCTTGATGAGCTTGAATCGTTAAAACAAAAGAAGCACAAAAACCCTATCTCGCCGAAACCCTAATTCACTCAAAACTCACCACGACTAAAACAGCAACTTAGGAACTTGAACACTATTTTTCCCACCTTCTTTACCTTCAATCTTCTCCAAGAAAAATGGCCTTAAGCTCTGGAAACTGGAATTCGATTTATTAGGGGTTTTGGAGTCGGTTTGGTGTTAATCGCTAGTTAGGGATAAATGTGAACCGAAATATATGTATATATATACTTTTCCAATTTTTCTTGTGGGCTTTAATATGTATTGGACTTAAAATAAATGGACTCTTAGTTTTGGAAATTTTATTTTGGGCTTTTATTAATTAATTTCTTTTATATATAAACAATTAAATATATTCGGTTATTAAGTAAAAATACAAAATGAATTTTTATAAAATCATGAACTATAAAATTAACTTTACATAGTCATTCAAGATTTATTTGGATCATATGTGATTTTCTTATGAGTTCTTCTGAATTTACATAGCTCATTTGGTTTTGTGTTTATTTAATTATTCTTATTTTTGATCATAAGGGTATTTTGGTCTTTTTGTGAATTTTAGAGATTCAGGTATTACACGTATTCTCTTTCTTTGATTGCTTACCTATGTGCGGGGCAACTCACTGAGTTTGCAGCCATGGCGTACGTATCCTCTTTCTTCTATTTGGGTGGTTGTATTTTTATTACAAGTATGTGTTGATTGTATAGTTGAATTTTGAATGATAAACTAGGTTGTTGAGTTACTAGAATTGGTGGACATAAAAATACGAAACTTAGATAGTGTTGGTTATTCCAGTACTGTGTTTGTGATATATATGCGCTTTTTTGCAGGGAAAAAGTTGTGATGACACTTGCTTTTTGGGTATTTGCTATTGAAATAATCTGTTTTGAATAATAAATTTCTGATGTTCAAAAAAAATAACGAATTTCTTTTTTCCAAGGTACTGAATTGCTGATATGTTTAAATTAGTGGACAATAGATGATTTGTTTCCAGGTTTCGTAAAACTAATCCAATGCCGATTTATAATATGACGTAACGGTTTAAGTACATGCCGTCTATATTGTGATGGTCGAGCATTTCCGGAGATTCAGTATGTGTTGCGTCCACTTGATTTGAGTACGTTACAATGTAAGTTTATACATTTTTGTGTAGCACTATTCCAGATTATTTTATGTTAATCTCAGATTGAAGCATAACTCAATTGTGGTTGTACGCTTTTACAAAATGGATCAGCTCTGAAGAAGCTCTTTGAAGATGGTATGGTGAAGCAAGAAGAAAACTCGTTGCCCACTTTAGAAATGCAGATTGTGAGACGCATACAAAAGGAATTGTAGAAGAGAGAAGCGAAAAAAACAAGTACATTTGACAAAATGCCACAGTGTCGATGATTTGCAATGTAATGTGATTATTAGATTCATTAAAATTTTAATATTGATATTAGTTTTAGAAATTAACGGTTTTTGAAGTGACAAGAAATGGTAGTTTTGGGTCTATATTTTTTTTTTATTGTATTAACAAATATCATGAAAGCACGATAGCTTAACCATCTGTTATTGTGAAAATTTAAATCCATTTCACCATCATTTCGGATCGCTTTTCGGAACTGCTGATGTACGTGAATTAGCAGTATTAGTAAGCAATCCCAAACAACCCCTTATTTTATTTTTGTAGCTATTAGTTAATACAATATTATGATGTTTTAGATATGTCAAATTCTGCAAGGGGATGCAAAGTGTTGGGAGAGCAGTCACGTGCCGAATGCAAGAGGAAGATAGAATTTTTGCCAACAACGGGAGTATACAAAAGTGTGTAACTATCGACACGAATGGTACGTTATAAGTCATTAGATTTCGATTTGTAAAAGAGTAACTTGAAGTCATGCACATTAAAACAAGAATTGATTTAAGTTTTTGTAATAATAAATGTTTTAGCTAAAAATGGAATTACTTGATGCGTTAAAAGTCGATTATGACTCACAAAACTCACTCATCTGATTGTTGCTGAACTCATGCATTTTGCAACTTTGTATTTTAGACCAACATCTTATGTAGCAAATACTCACTCAACCCAAAAAACATGTGTTTCAGGTGAGAACATCACTCATTCTCATGCTTGAACGTCAATTACGAAGACAAAAGCAAGATGTGGAAACATGTGGACGCAGATTACATATAGCAGAAGCTGGGAATCCACACTTTTGTTTCAGTTACAATAGTCTTGGCACATTTGCTACTATCAATCACCTTCACTTCCAGGTACACATCTATCTTGATCTAATACTGTTACTCTCTTCTAATTTTGAATACATATTATTTCTTATTACGAAACGTAATATGTTACCCTTCAACGTTAACGTGGGTTGAATTGTGTATTCGGAGTGACTATGCAAGAATCAGTACATAGTTGATCAAATATAAGATATTTTTTTGCCTTTGTATTTTAATCTCATAAATAAGTCAAGAAGGAAGAAGTCTAACTAGCAAGTTTGGGTTGTTTTAATTATGATTTGGAGTTTCTGCAAAAGTAAAGCTTTAAAGCGGGTTTTTTGGTTGTTTTCTAGCGGTTTCTGTATGCTGCAAAAGTATAATGTTTATGGATATTTGGGTCAATTTAAGGGGTATTTGGAGCTGTTCAGAATTGTAATTTCAATGTTTACTAGTAACTATATTTAATGAGTTTTATCAGGTTTTGGTCGCCTTCAACCCATTCAACCTATTTCCTTTGAAGATATATTTTTGGTTTTATACATTCAAACAAAAGTGCCAAGACTATAAGTGGTATTATGTTCTTTGTTTGGGACACAGTTACGTGTTTATGTCTGTTTTGCAGATACCATGAGACTACTACTTGCAATTCATGAAGCCAATAAAGGGTTTGCCTTCGGTAAAAGTTTGATAGGTTATATCCTGGGCATACCGTTATTGCTTATCGGACTAGATGCAGAGCACGAAGAAAGCATATGCTTCGCCTAATGGATAACCTCAAAATTGTTTGCTGAGAGACTTGGTCATTCTATTAGAATCACAACTGATTATATATGTTGCAAGTGCATCTATCTATTGATCATATGTGTATTCATCATTTGTCAAAAAGATTTAATATTAGTTAAAAGTAGTAAATTATCAATATGTTTAAATTATGATGCAAATGTTGTGTCAATATGTATGTAGTACATTCGATTCATCAGCACAACACTCCCGCAACAACGCACGGGCTACCCCGCTCGTTGAAATGACAGAATGGAACTATACCCATAGAGTCATATCATGGTAGATAGGTAGGATTAAAGAAAAACCTCTGACATTTTATACTTTCTTTGCTCAACTTGCACTTTCACCACTCATTTTAATCACTATCATTTTTAACTTATTTTTGCATCACATGTTTTATTAGAATGTTACATATTAGTATATTAAAGAATATATTTTACATAAAATTTATTATAAAATATATTCAAATAAATATAATTTCTCTCATAAACCTACCTCAAATTCAAATCAAATCCTAATATAATGCAACTCCACTTATAAATCCAACGGTCCCTAAGAACTAATGTTAATTAATTTTTTTATGAATTAGAGTTAGAAAGTATTTTAGAAACATCTTTAATATAACTTAAGAGTTAAAAAGTATTTTAGAAAAATCAAAGAAAACTACGTATTAAATATAGAATAAAATATACTAGTATATATTTTTAGAACCGGTTTTGACACGACGGTTTAATCCGTTATTACATCTAGCCTAAAGAGTTTAAACGCTCGGATATGAGCAATGAATAAATGATTGTTTGGAGAATACAAGTGGCCCCTTTAGGCTGGAAGGCAAGGGTGAGTCTCACTCACCTTACACATCAGCGCCACGTTATCTTTCTTTCTCCTCTCTCTTCCACTCACTTCTACTCACCTTTATGCAGACACGAGACTAACTTCCACTCACCTTAACTCAATTTTTTTTTAATAAAAAACACATACAAACCCATACAAACCATACGGTAATATATATGTGCACACAAATCAATTAAGTAAGTCGGTCACCTTAATTCCTCTTAGGATGTGAGACTCACATGTGAGTGGTGCTGGAGGGCAAGAGGGTCACGGGTGAATGGAAGGCAAGGTGAATGACTCACTCACCCTTGCCGACCAACCTTAGTGAAAAGAATTGTCACATGAGTTAGTTTATTTAAATCGTTATCCTATCCTATTATTTATGAAAAAAGTATGTTGCCTTTTATGAAACAACAAGTGGTGAGGTCTCATATTTTCCTACCACGTCAATGATGATTCAATGTTTTATTATAATCATTTGCTTTTAATTTAGGGCAAATCGCATAAAAATGTGCTCATTTTATGTCCAATTTCAATTAAAAGTACTATTCTTTTTTTTTTCTCAATTTAAGGTATCCGACTTTTTTTTTGGGCCGATTTAGATTTTTTTCTAACTTCCGTTAACTATTTTGTTAGTAAATTATATGTTTAGTCCTTGAGTTTGTATAGGCATTTCATGTTTGGTCTATTTTCGTCCGTTTTCATATGCTTGCATACGTTTTCGTCCGCTTTTATATGTTTTCGTCCGTTTTTGCATGTTTTCGTCCGTTTTTGCACGTTTTCGTCTGTTTTTGCACGTTTTCGTTCATTTTAACACGTTTTCGTCCGTTTTTGCACGTTTTCGTCCGTTTTTGAACGTTTCTGTATGTTTTTACACGTTTGCGTCCGTTTTTACACGTTTCCGTCCGTTTTACATGTTTTCGTCCGTTTTTGGACGTTTTCTTCCGTTTTTACACGTTTTCGTCCGTTTTTGCACTTTTCGGTCCGCTTTCGTCCTTTTTCACACGTTTCCGTCCATTTTTACACATTTCCTTTCGTTTTTGCACGTTTTCGTCTGTTTTTACATGTTTTCGTCTGTTTTTACACGTTGTTGTCCGTTTTTGCATATTTTCGTCTGTTTTTACATGTTTTTGTCTGTTTTTACATGTTTTCGTCTGTTTTTGCACGTTTTCGTTTGTTTTTACACTTTTCCATTCATTTTTACACTTTTTATACTCATGTATAAAAATGTGTATAAATGTTTGTAAAACACGTGTAAAAACAGACGAAACGTCAAAAACAGACAAAAATGTTTTCGTTCATTTTTTTCTGTTTTTGACGTTTCATTCATTTTTACACGTTTTTATACACACATTTTTGTACATGATTAAAATAAGTGTAAAAATGAATGGGAAAGTGTCAAAACAAACGAAAACATGCAAAAACGGACGAAAACGTGTAAAAACATACGAAAACATGTAAAAACAGACGAAAACGTGCAAAAACGAACGAAAAAGTGTAAAACAGACGAAAACGTGCAAAAATGGACGAAAACGTGTAAAAATAGACGGAAACGTGTGAAAACGGACCGAAAAGTGCAAAAACAGACGAAAACGTGTAAAAACGGACGAAAACGTGCAAAAACGGACAAAAATAGGGATGAGCATTTCGAACCGAATCCCGGAACCGAACCGGAACCGTACCGAAACGGTACCGATTCTTGAAATACGGTACGGTACCGGGACTATGAAATAAGGTGAAAAAAAAATCAGGACCACTAATTCGGTACGGGACCGGTACCGAATCGGGAAATTCCAGAAAAAAAGCGAGAAAAACCCGATTTTCCGGTACCGGTACTGGTACCGACACCGGTACCGATATCCGAATCCCGTTCGGTACGGTACCGGTACCACTAATTTATGCTCGGGAAAAAATCGGTACCACTAACTAGGTACGGGACCGGTACCGTGCTCATCCCTAGACGAAAACATGTAAAACAGACGAAAACGTGTAAAAACGGTTGAAAAGGTGTAAAAACAGACAGAAACGTGCAAAAACAGACGGAAACGTGCAAAACGGACGAAAACGTGTAAAAACGAACGTAAACGTGCAAAAACAGATGAAAACGTGCAAAAACGGCCGAAAACGTGCAAAAACGGACGAAAACATATAAAAACGGATGAAAACGTATGCAAGCGTATAAAAACGGACGAAAATAGACCAAACATGAAATGCCTATACAAACTCAAGGACCAAACATGTAATTTACTAACGAAATAGTTAACGGAAGTTAGAAAAAAACCTAAATCGGCCGAAAAAAAAGTCGGATACCTTAAATTGAAAAAAAAAAAAAAAAAAAAAAAAAGAGTACCTTTAATTGTAATTGGACATAAGATGAGTATTTTTTTATGCGATTTTCCTTTAAATTTATATAGAGATGCAAGCCAAACGATCAATAAGGGTCGCTAAAAAACAAATTTATTGGAGATTGGTAGATATTGATATCTAAGAAACAAATTTTTGTATTGGATATCAGATAAAAATAGAAACTAGGTTTGTTTTTGGCAGTTCGACGCACAACCCTATGGAGTAATATGCGTAATTAGTATTAGAATTTAGTGATGATTCGTTAACCGAGAAAAGTACTCATTTTAACATACTTTTGAAAAACAGTGTTCCATGTTAGTATTATGTATTTACATTAGGCTCATGTTTATGTACTTGTACCCAAGCCCATGTTTTTGTAGGGTTTGAGACCTATATGTATTCCCGGTTTTGGGATTGTCACACACAATCAATAAACATCAAACATTCTCTCCGATATTCTCTCTTATATTATTACATCTTACATGGTATCAGAGAAAACGATCCTATAATCTTCAACCCTAAACCTAAACTAGATCTTCCGCCGCCGCCTCCGCCTCCGGCTACACGCCGGAGGTTCGGAGGGCTCTCTTTAAATATTAACCTTTGTCATCTTTCATTTTCAAATATCAAGTAATAAAAACAACCCACCTGCCCCTCTCAACTTCCGACGCCGCTCCGGCTGCAGTTCCGGCCAACCTCCGGCCACCACCACGATACTACACCGCCACATCCAAAAGGTTAATCAGGAACTTGTGGTTATGTTTTCATGTAACACGCGCCTTAAAGCCTCCATACGCGCGAATCTTTCAGATATTTGAGAGCTTATATACCAAATATAATTTGTGGGGTATTGAGGAAGTTAAGATGAAAAGATTTGGTAGTTTCTGGTTCAAGTCTGGTGCGGTGAACGTGGAAAAGTCTTGCGGTATCGAGTGATGGTCAAATGGAAGGACCTATAATGAAAAGTCTTGCACTTGTGGCTACTAGACCGCTTAGTAATGAAGAAGTTTACTTGAGTAATTCAAAGAGGCGACCCTCGTGGTATACTCCTGTGGATGAAGAAGAGGACCGAAGATGGAGTTATATAAAAAGCAAAAGCAACTGTTTTTAATTGTCAAAAGCAAAAGGAAGTGTTTTTTAAAAAGAAAAAGCAAGTGGGTTACTACTTTTTTTTTTTTTTTTTTTTTTTAAAGTTTGATGTAACTAAAAAAAAAAAAAATTATTGTTATTTGTTTTATGTCCAAGACGACTTTTGTTTTATGTCGAATCCAGGGTATTAATCCCCAAGACGACTTTTGTTTTATGTCGAATCCAGAGTATCAATCCCCAAGACGACTTTTGTTTTATGTCGAATCAAGGGTATCAATTCCCGAGACGACTGTCTTTCCGCTGCCTCTCCTTCAACCTCTACTGCCTCCTCACCTGCTGTCTTCTTTCCTCACCTCCATTCTCGTCTTCCAATCAATCTATCTCACTTCTAAACTCACCTAGTCTTCTTTCCTCACCTCCATTCTCCTCTTCAATCAATCTATCCCACTTCTAAACTCACCTTAAAAAAAAAAAAAAATAGGATCTTTATGTTTTTCTATTGAAAAACACGCCCCGTTTGTTTGGAAGGTTCTTTGGGGGTTGAAGTTTTAGAACCAACTTTCATTGTCTTATCTTTGTTTAGTTGTATTTACTTGCTTTAGTTTATTGTTCATTAGCTTTAATCTCCAGTTCGAGCTTTCGCGATTTCGCCACTCAAACTGCGGGGGTGTGTTAGTATTATGTATTTACATTAGGCCCATGTTTATGTACTTGTACCCAAGCCCATGTCTTTGTAGGGTTTGGGACCTATATGTATTCCCGGTTTTGGGATTGTCACACACAATCAATAAACATCAAACATTCTCTCCGATATTCTCTCTTATATTATTACATCTTACATTCCAACCAGTGAAAACTAAAAAAAAAAAGCATGGTATGTTTAGCTTGAGAAATTACACAGCCGATTTGAGATTAAAAAACAAAAGTATATACTTTCATTGAATAGTTGTTAGTACTTACTAACTTAGTAGTTAGTAAGTGTGGCAATGCAACAGTTTCCTACTTAATAACAAAATTCAGAAACTTTGAAATGTTGAAAAGAAGGAGTTTTTTATTCCTTTTAAAAAATGAGTAAGAATTAAGAATAGCTCTACATATTTTTTGAAGTCATGAAAGTTTAATTAGACTTGAAGATTCCATGTTTATATGCTCCTAAAGGGGGTAAATAGAGCACATCTCAGTTATGACACAAGTAATTGCCCACATTTCTTTGAACTTATGAGTAGTTGAGAACTTCATTAACAAGTATATTTTTGTTCACCTTTGCTACGGGGTAATAACTAAAATAGTTAGGTAAGTCGTATTATGGAAATCTGTGTATATATTGGACACCAGATTCACCTTTTGAATATATATATATATATATATATATATATATATATATTTTCAGAACCCACTTTAAATGCGAGAACTGCGAGAACCACTTTTTAGCCATTAGATTAAGTGATCAATGGTCAAAATAACTTGTGCCATAAATGTAATAAAGTAAAACATTAGGTTAATTTTGAAAATGTTCAAAGGGTATTTTAGGAATTACAAATTCTCTCTTTTTAAATTATTAATAACATATTAAATGTCATCATCAGTTAAAAAAAAATAAAAACACGTCTTCAAAAAACCGCCTCCCTCCCCCTACAACCCTAATTCACCGCCAGCGGTAGGGTTCATTAATCTGGTTTTTGATATCGACACCCTCAAACATCCGATCTGTGATAAGTGTTTCTTCTTGGATATATGTATTTGTTAGACACCCGATCTGTGAAAAGGGTTTCTTCTTGGTTACCTGCAATTGATTTGTTGACAAAGATGGAGGTACACTCGCGTGGTTCGTCATGATTATCTAAGGTGAGTTTTATAGTTTAATTCGATTGTTTGTATTTCACGGCCTTTTTATTTTTTTATTTTTTTATTTTGGTTTCTAAATCATGTTTTTGACGAATCAAGGCAAGGGAAAGGATCTCGAAGGTTGTAGAGTTCTTCGAACATCAGATTGAAATCTGACATGTCACTGGTTTATGGAAATGGTTTCAGAGTCCTTCAAACATTAGGTAAATGTTTTTAATCATTCGAATCTTGTTCTTTTAATGGTCTCGTAGTCCCCTTGAGGTGCTTATGTCTTAGTGCTTAGGATTTAGTATGGACAATATGTTAATATATGATGGGTATATGGATACTTAGTAGCAGTACATTACTAAGTATTATAATAAACAAAATGAAAGAAGAACTATTCTACAAAAATAAAAAATCATAACACTTCTGATGTTGAACATTAAGGTTCTATGTGTGCATACTTGTTTCTGTTTTTGAACATTAAGGTTCTATGTGTGCATAGTTGTTTCTGTTGTTGAACATTAACGTTCTATGTGTAGTATTATAATAAATTAAGCTTGTGTTATCTTCCTTCAGTATTTGCAACATACTTTTTGTCACACATTTATATGTCTCTAAAGGTAGATTTTTAGTCAAAATACAAATTTGTTTTGTTAATTACAGTGGATGTTTCTACATATTTGTATAACTTTGTATCTATCATTTGTTATTGATGACTTTTGTTGATGATGGTGTGTGTACATTACGATTTAATGCTCAAGTTTCATTGATTCGAAAGTTCAAGTTTTGTTTGTATTTTTTATTGTGTTGTTGACACCAGTTAGTGTCACTTTTTTAGAATTTTAAGATTGAGATATGATTAATCTAAGAACAATATGTCACACTAACCATGTAGTAACTGTCATGCAGATTGAGTCTCTTGCGGTATGATGCGGTCCATCAGCAGGTCACAAGAAAAGAGGCTTAAGGCATGTGAACATTCATATGAAAAAGGTATGCTATGTTCTTATGTTTATTTTATGTATTTGGAGGTCGAGTTCTATAGCCTTTATGTTTTGGTTTTCTAGTGTGCGTATATGTTTTAATCTATGCCGGTAGTTGTGGGTTTGGTTAAAAAAACAGGTATGTTTTGTGGTTTTGGAAAGATACATATATGTTCACATATAAAACATATATGTTTTGTGTTTATGATTAAAAAACATGTTTACATCATTAATTAGTTTAATATACTCAAAATTGTGCATATGCGTTATGCTAGTTGTTGTGATTAATTTTCGTTTCTTATTTGTTTGCGGTTTAATTGTTTCCATGCATGCTTGTTTCAGATTGATTGATGAAGATGATGATATCATTTAAGACCGGGAAGTGGATGAACACGATTATACATGAAGATAATTTACGACTTTTGGAGATATATGATTATTGCATGTATTTTTGTAATTGTAACCAAGTGAAATGTAACATTTAAGTATATCAATCTTGTTTTTCTTTTTATAATGATTTATGTTCTTTAATTTGTGTTTCAAAATGATCATGTAAAAATATTTGGTTGGTTGATAAAAAAAAGTGTTAGCTAAAAAAACATGTATGCACTTTGACTAATTGAAAACATGTATGCACCTTGATTGTTTGAGAAGAGAAAAAAAAAACTTGTATGCTCCATGACTAAAAAAACATGTATGCACAGAAAACATGTTATTGTTAAAAAAAAATAATAAACAAATTAAAAAAAAATAATAAAATTCCGAATTTTTCAGATTTATAAAAAACGATAATTATAAAAAAACAAAAATAATATGAAAATGTTTTTTTACTATTATACCATTTTGAATTAAATAAAAATAACAAAATGATATGAGGCATTAAATGATGTACATTGTGTATTATTAGTTGTAAAAAGCTGGTTCTCGCAGTTCTCGCACTTAAAGTGGGTTCTGAAAATAAAGTCCCTATATATATATATATATATATATATATATATATATATATATTCTTTATTGGAGGCATACTATCCAAACATATATGTATATACTCACTCCTAAAGGGACTTGAAACAGATACTAAAAGAATCATGCATGGCAAACACGTACCCTCAATATACTACATACTCATTTAGTGTCCAAAACACAATGCAAATTGATTGTTAACATACTGATCGATATTAATTACTTGCTACGAGTACTAAACTAGACACCCCAAGAAAGCATCAACCTACTGATTGTTGTGACCACGACCACTTACTGAATAAACTAGTAACCAATTATATGAACACCCGTAAACAAGTCATATTCGATCATGCTAATTTTTGTGATTCAGTGAATGTGCTGCTCATCAGTTTTATAGAGTACTACTGTAGAAACAAAACGTCCGTAACATAAATCTCTCATATCGATCAAACACACAAATCCGCCCGTTGATATTGTTTCAATTATTCACATCATCAAATTCTCTACTGTATCAAAGCTCGGCAAAATTTTAATAAAACCATTAATCACTGATGTTCTCCAACTTACCTTCCATACCCTTCTTAAATTCTCTTCTTTCCTTCCTCCTCTGTTCCTTACGTTCAGCCCTTCGTTCTTCACTATTCATCTTCTTTACCACCTTCTTTGGCAACTTCTTTTTTTTCATCTTCACAACCCCTTTTTCACATGACTCTGTTCCATCATCTACTGGTTCTTCTTCTTGTACCCTGATCAATGCCTCCTCATTCTTGAGATCACGGAAGCATGCTATACGTGATTCCTTCTTTTTCTTCAAAAACCAACATTAATAGTACATTAGTAGACAGTTTATTTTACTTTTTATTAAAAAAGATATATAAAATATAAATTAAAATGAGATTAAAAATAAGAATTACATACCTCACATGTAAGAATATGTTTGTTAAGCATGAATAATCTTTCGAACGTCTGTTCGCAGTTGATTTCGAGGCACTTGAATTTCGGCTTTGGTACGTAGCCAGACATTTTTCTCCGATCACTTTCTTTGAAGGTGAGTGTTTTTCAGAAGAAAATTGTTATGGTGAAGATTAAAAAGGAATGAGTAATGGGTTTATATTTTGATAGAAGAGACAAATATAAAAAATATCCGACGGCCATTATTCAATTTATAAATCGCGCTCTAACAGATTCTTGATTTCATTTATTTATTTTTTGTTATGACACTCGGTATTTCAATTCATTTTCTTTTTTAATTTAAAAAGTTATAATAATAATAATAATAATAATAATAATAATAATAATAATAATAATAATAATAATAATAATCTAATTTCACCATATTTTCTAAAATTTTATGTTCTTTAATTCAACATCCATTTTACTATATTTTTATAAATTTTTAGTTTTTATATTTTTAGCGGGTTTATTTTATTTTAATTCAAATTTTTACAACTTTAACATTTATTTCAATTAATATAATCTTGACGGGTAAGAAATTGCGAGGGTATTTCTATATAAGGGAATAATGATGTCACGGGAAAGCTACGAGAAAGCTACGGGTAACCCAAACAAACACATACAACTAACACATATACATTCGAAGTGTTGTGAAACGAATTCACTAAACGGGTAAGCAAACACATATAACTATACTTATCGACGCCGCTATGCATGGGTATCCAACTAGTAATAATAATAATAATAATCTTATTCATAAAAATAAAAATAAAAAAGAAAAAAGAAAAACCCCTCCATTTATAATAATCTTTTTCCTTATAAAACAAAACCTCTAGTGAGAATTTTTCATTTCAAATAAATCAATTCATACCTTATTTAAAAATATTACCACCTCCGTCCCATAATAATTGTCCACTATGACTTTTCAAAGTTTTTTTTATTAAACTTTGACTATAAATATTTTTATTTGTATAATATAATACTTGATGAAAAATATATGAATAGATTGGGTTTTAAATGTATTTTCATTTGGTATAATTTTCATTAAATATTATATAACACAAATAAAAATAATAGTAGTCAAAGTTGAAAAAGAAAGACTCAAAAAAGTAAAACTGGACAATTATTATGGGACGGAGGGAGTAATTATTATTAAAAAAAAATTATAAATATGTGTAATAACAAAAACCTTAAATATTTCTTAAATTGGCATAAATTTGATAAATTCGATTTTTTTGAAGTATGTAGAAAACAAATCAGAAAATATTCACTAAATTGCGGAAAAGCTAAAGGCATCAAATTGCCGGTGAGGTTAACCGCATCTTTAGCTTAGAGATTAGACATCAAAATTATTACATAAATGTAAAGCTATAAACTAGTCAATCCGAATTTAAGTCTGCCAAAGCTCGAGCTTGAATTTGATTCGTTCGACCATTACATTTATAACTCATAACTTGGTTCATGGCATATCTTATAGGTTCGAGTTCTTCTTGTTTTTATAATGAGTTTTGAAAATAAAGTATAACTTGAGCTCTTATTGTTAAGTGCAATAATCTCGAGTTTGCTTGGGTCTAGATCGTTTTAAGCTTTTATTGAATCGATGTCAAATAGCAAATGAGTAGTTTACACACCGTAATAAGGAGTATCATTTTATTTTGAATTTTGTTTTCTATATGGCCTTAATATCTTAATGCTAAGTTTATACTCTGCATATGTTAAGGGTCCTGCTATCAACACCCACTACTCCACATTTTACATCATTCACCCCTGACTTACTTCTGTTTACAGTATAACACAGCTTTTAGCAGATATTTTTTCGTATTTTTTATAAGTTTAATACTTTTGACTTATTAAACTATATATTTTTTGTTTCGTATTTTTATTTTTAAAGTTTTTTTAATATAAACAAATTAAAAAAATAAAAATAAAATGAAACAAAAATAATAATAATTAAAAAAACAAAAAATAGAATGGATGTATTGTTGGTGTTTTAAGAGGTACATATAGCCTATGTTATTTGTTAATTGTTTAAATTTAGGTTTCAAAACATTAAGTCTAGAAAAGTAAATGTGTTTTTACTAAAAGGATAGATTATATGTAAATCTCTAATGATAACTCCGCCCACCCCCACCCCCACCCCCTAACTTTTTTTACTTTTTTTTTTTAATTTTTTTTCTATTATAAAACGAAAAGCACGTAATAGAAAATATAAAGTTTGACAAGAAATAAAGAACAAAACTGATAAAAGAAAAAAAATACGAAACCAAAATTGGAAAAAAAAAAAAAAAAAAAAAAAAAAAAAAAAACTATGTTATACTATTATTAAATAAAATAAATTGTAGGCCATAAAAGTAATTGTTAGGATTTAGAAAATCTATATTGAAATGTCGGTCACCTCAACCATAGACTAGCAAAGGTTAGCGCGTAGGCTTATCGTTATTTATATGTTATTAGTTAGTTTAAGTAACACCGTGGATGACGGACGGGTCTTTACCCACTGTATACCTGATCCACAGCCCGTAAGTGACGTTTAGTAGGCTTATCGTTATTTATATGTTATTAGTTAGTTCAAAAACTACCATCTCTTATACCTCGTCGCTACAGGTTTGTAGTGACTACCGTCTTCGTTTGTAGCGACTACTATTTGTTGACTTTGACTTTCTGAAATTTGAACAAAAAAATCTAAGGACACACTTTGTAGCGACTATTTTTGTAGTCGCTATATGTTTTTTTCATTTTTCCCCTCGTTCTTTTAGCGACGAGCTTTAGCTACTACGTTTAGCGACTACCCATAACGACACAGATAGTTGACTTTTTGACCATGCTTTTAGCGACTAATTTTTGTGACTACATGTAGTCGCTAGAAGGTTCTGCACATAATATAGCAATAACTTTTAGCGACTACTATGGAACCTTTAGCGACTACATGTAGTCGCTACAGGTACCTGCTGTCATTCCAACCCATTCCGCAAGCAGTTTTTCCAGAATTTCAACGCAAATCAATTCAACACAAATAATAACTTAAAACATACAAATTACATTCACTTAAAGTTCAACGATCACTTGTTCAACGACAACATAGACTTAAATTGTTCAACAACATAAACTTAAATTGTTCAACGACAATAACATAAACCTAAATTGTTCAACGACCGACATAAGTTGTTCAAAAGCATTAAACGTTCCACAAACCAACCTAACAACAACATCTCCTACTCACCTGAAGGGCCGACATCATCTTCGGTGTTAGGGGCATCTTCATCAGCATCTAAAAACTGACTCGGGTCAAGAACGGTGGGTCGTGGCGGCGGGGTGGTGTTGTTATTATTCATAAAATTATTATACATCTCTTGAACTTGAAGCTGACTAGCCGCAACATACCTAGCGAATGCCGACCGAGATATCGGTGGTTCGGGGGCGTGGGAAGCTACAGAACCAGACGAGGATGAACCGGCCGACAACCGCCTACCTCGACCCGAATAGAACGCTCGACTCACTCCCAGCACTTGCTTATAATCTGTTGATCAGTCATCCTTATCTCTTGTCCTTCTTGGCTCTCCCGTATCATGATCATCTCATTCTGTAAAGACACAAAACAAAGAAGTTAATTTCACAAAAATGAAAACAACTTATAGTTGACCCATTTCAGCCCAAACGTAAACTAATAAGAAACTGTTCGTTTATATCATACCCGCTTCACCCGTTTTGACCAATTTCACCCGTTTTAGCCTAAATATGTACATGTTTTGGCTAAAATAGGTGAAATCGGTCAAAACTGGTGAAATGAAAACAATAAAGTTACTTATTTGTACATGTTTGGGCTATAATGGGTGAAACAAGTGTAATATAAACATCTAATTTACTTTTTAGTACATCTTTCACCCGTTTTGACCCATTTCACCCGGTTTAGTCTAAACGTGTACATGTTTGGGCTAAAATAGGTGAAATGGGTCAAAACGGGTGAAATGACTCAAATAAATGATAAAGTTACTTATTTGTACTTGTTTGGGCTATAATGGGTGAAACAAGTGTAATATAAACATCTAACTTACTTTTTAGTACATGTTTCACCCGTTTTGACCCATTTCACTCATTTTAGTCTAAAAGTGTACATGTTTGGGCTAAAATGAGTGAAATAGGTCAAATAGAGTTAAATGACTCAAATAAACTACAAAGTTACTTATTTGTACATGTTTGGGCTATAATGGGTGAAACGGGCGTAATATAAACATCTAATTTACTTATTAGTACATGTTTCACCCGTTTTGACCCATTTGACCCAGTTTAGCCTAAACATGTACATGTTTGGGCTAAAATGAGTGAAATGGGTCAAAACGAGTGAAATGACTCAAATAAACTACAAGTTACTTATTCATACATGTTCGGGCTATAATGGGTGAAACGGGTGTAATATAAAGTACATGTTTCACCCGTTTTAGCCTAAACGTGTGCATGTTTAGGCTAAAATGGGTGAAATGGGTTTAAAATGACTAAAATTTGTACATTTTGGGCTATAAACATCTAATTTACTTACATATTGTGATTCAGCTAAAGGGCTGTTCCATTCTCCATTAGTCATATGAGTATCATGATACTGGTCGAGAAGGTCTGGGTATTCATGAGTTTTGACCCACTGAAAACAAATTAAATAATTATAATAACAATGAAACAAATTACACGAGTATATAATAACAATCAAACAAATATTATTCATGACTTACCTTCTCATGGCGGCTTGCAGCATAAGATTTTGTGCCATGATTTGACGAGTACGGCAGCTTCTCTCGGTTGGCCTTGTTCTTTTCGGACCGATTCTTGAACTTATCAGAAGAAACAAAATCAATATATTTGTGCCAATCAGCCATAGACATGCCATTCTGACTTAGCCTTGAGCTTGTTTTTTCGATCCCTGTATCGCTCCTGGAACAATACTTCCACGCCTTTCTTGATCCGTTGCCAATCCTTCTCTTTCCTATGGCGAGCCATGTCAAAATGTGACTGCAATTCAGAAGAAATAGTCATGTAATGATTATTGTTTACAAATTTAACATAATAGTTTAAGAGTAAACCTTGACATTTATTTCTTTCCACAAGGTGCCTTTATACTTCTCGTCTACAGCGTCCCATGACTCGTAGTAGAATGGGATTGTACGTCGGATCTCATTCCCTATCAAACTCACAAAGTCTCTCTGGTTTTCCCCTACCGGTTTGATAGTCTCTTGATCCCGAAGATCAAAATCAATACTGATTGGTTTGCCTTCGTTAGCCTTGATTTTCTTATTGAGTTTCAGGTTGCGGCTTAACTTTCGGCCTTTAGGATCTACAAATTAAAATTTAAATGAACAAATTAACAATAGAAATTAACAATTCAAGTATTCAAGTTATACACATCCATATCCTAAATTAGACGAAACAGAAGAAACATTCAAAAAGCAGTCCCAAACAGGGGACTTTCCGAAATTAATTTCTAGTAAATTAATTTTGGACGGGTTTTCTATGGGATAATTAACTTCGAACGGGGACTTTCCGAAATTAATCACTAAAATCCTAAATATCATTTACTCATTGATAACGCTACACGCGTCGTTCGGGGTCAAGGAAACTTCCTTTTCTTCGAGCAAGTTTTATAACACCCTAGGCAGTGAACCTAATCGTTGTAGTGTAGTAATTAGGGTAAGCCACGGGTATTGATATCGTTCTCTAGGGGAATAGGAATGCTAGTGAGAAGTTACTACGCTAAGGTTGAGGTTGAGGAAGATTATTTTTTATCTTTTTATGTTTTATGAAATGGAAAGGTACGAATCTCGGGTATTGGATTTGGGGGGTTGGTATTGCTACCGATTACTCTACTATTATCTAATTATCTAAGCTAAGGTTGTGATAGTCTATGTCTAATTGATGTGTACTCGTATGATAGTTTAAAGATGTGTTTACTTAGGTTTTACTACTCCTTAATTATCTCCTATTGATGGTTGATATGTCACGTCCTTATTCCTAGTTGCGTTGTGTTTCTAAGGTTGTAGGGCGTGCTTGTTTCCCTATCTCTTTGAAATTACCAAAGGGTCTTGTTTACAAATCCTCTAGTGATTTATAGACGCCTACTCTACGGTTGACCTTGAATACTTTATCCTACAATTACCTAGATAATTATATTTTAAAGTTCACAAAGAAAAGTCAAGCATTAAGCACACAACGAATAATCTAGCGCACTCTAGATCATTAGTCAACTAAGATAAGTATCAACCAATCAATGTTCAATAATTAAGTTTCATATTCCCTAAGCAAACACACAAATAAATTAGCCGGACATGGAGAACATGCAAGCATACACACAAATAATCAAAGACATAATTAAATTAATGAAGTAAATACTTATCTTGATGTATAATAGGGTTTAGAACCATAAAATACTACACAAGAAAGCCTTGGTTCGGTTTTAGGTTTTTGCTCCAAAAGACTACACTTAAAACTGAAAAATTCGGATTCTATATATAAGATTACATCTGCGACGGCGTCACCTTATGTATCGTGACGCCGTCGTGTCGCCGTCATTAGGGTTTCGTCTTGGCCACGTAAACCTTGCGACGGCGTCACCTTATGACTGTGACGCCGTCCCCTTCAGCTCTGACGCCGTCTTGGCTGCATCTAGGCCGTCTGAGTAACGACGGCCTACTCCTTTAGAACCTGACGTCGTCCCTTGAAAACATGCAATTTCGCTTCTGACCCGTCGCAAAATTCCTTCCCGACGGCGTCGCAGATATGCAGTGACGCCGTCGCCTTATGTTTCAGCAGCTTTGAGTGTCTCGATTCTGACTTTGGCCATTTTCTTCGTATATTCGCGCCTTTTCGTCCAAATAAGCATCATTCCAGCATTTTGCCTTCAAGAGACCTAAAAAGTGAAAAGGAACGATATTAAGCAATAACGGATACAGAAGTGATCGAATAAGGGCTTAAATGACCCCTTAAAAAGGTACCTTTTAAAACCTTATCAAATATCCCTACACTTGGTATTTGCTTGTCCTCAAGCAAATGTGCTTTTAGCCAATTAATTTATAAGTTAGGGGTCATGAAGCATCCATTCAAAACGGTCCACAACACATATAAGCCCCGCAAAAGTCATAACAAGCACGGAAATTACATACTAGCACCTCACATGGGGTGTTTGGATACTCACATCTCTCTCGGGTGTATATATGAAATATAACAAATCGGAAATGGAAGATAAACACTCATTAACCGGTCCTAGTACATAGATTACCATAGGCTTGAGAATAGATCAAACTTCCGTCGCTTTGGCGTAAGCACCTAGGAAAGACTATCAAAGAGGTCTTTTAAAGGGTTGTAATGTTAGGCTTACGGTAGGGAAATGAAGGGTTTGGTGGGATAGGCTATTTAGTGGTGGATAGTCAAAAATCTCTATGTTGCAAGTATACGAAGAATGGCGTTGCTAAGCCAAGACTCGACACTCTAAAACTCTAGGCAACGAAAATAAACAAACATAATTTAAAAGATAGATGTAGGATGGTAGCCCTTTTTTTTTTTTTTTTTTTTTTTACTCTCTTCTTTTTTCCTTTTTTTTTTTTTTTTTCTATTTTTTTTTTTTTTTTTTTTTTTTTTTTTTTTTTTTTTTTTTTTTTTTTTTTTGTGCATACACTTTTACTCTACCATCCTCTACGGTACATCAAAATGATAGGGATTTATAGACACATCCCTACACTTGAGTTTTTATTACTCTAACACTAATTTGACCCGAATTGAAAAGATCAAAACACTTGCAGTACATTATTATGCAAACAAAGGGAATTTGAGTTTAACGTTCTCTTCCCTATATTTCATAAAATTTAACTTTTCCCATGAATCCCAATCATCCCAAAACTGTATACAAAGGATATGACTCGACTTAGCAACTCATGCAAGCAACCAGATAATTGAACTAAGGGTTTTGGGTGATAACATAAATTTGCACTAAAAGTGAGTGCAATAAAGGTAGGCTAAGGCGATTTGGGTGTATATTTGGGGGTGGGGTGTAAACAATGCTCTTCATTGATATTCCGGAAAAACCGAAACATCACGAGAACCGCGAAAAGGATAGGCTCTGAGGGGTTAACTAGGGGTATCGTGTACTAAAGATGAGTACAACGCAAAAGGTGTGGGGGAATTACTCAACCGAGGTGGAAGAAGTAATTATATTACAGGTATCAAACAAGGGTTTATCCTAATGCCTCTTATCATTTAGTTAATCCTAACTACACAAGTGTAGTCTCACTAGCGATCTCGGAATGCATCACAAAACAAGTTCTAGAATCTAATATACTACCGGTTCACACTCTAAGCATTAAAGATGAATGCTTTAATTCCTACTAATCTAAGGGCGATCCTCACATTTTGGGTGGAATTTAGGTGGTAAAGGGTTTTTTGTGCTAGTCATGCAATTTCCTATCCATGAGACGCTTTTGTTAAGACTAATGGCCCACTCCTACATGTCATGAAAAAATTTTAAATTTGGCTAAAATTACCCTAACCTACATTTTCTCATGGTTTATTACACAATTACATTTGGACAAAGCAAATAGTCAAGGATAAGCATAGTTTCAAAGTTCCCGTTTTATTTTCCCCCCTACACTTAAACTGAACATTGTCCCCAATGTTCCCCGAAAGTATCAAAGTTATGATAATGGAAGGTAATTAAAAATGAAAGAAACTAATACTCCCCTGATTAGCTCGGTAGGATCCGTGAAAAGTGGTGGTTAAATCTTTTCCAAGAAGAGTTTTTTGCGTGAAAGGCTCCTTCCAAACTTGTGTAACTTCTTCTTGACAAACTAAACCTGCACACTAGAAGAAAACAAACGAAACCTTCGCGTAAAATCGGCGGTAATAATATACATAAGACTCGATTTAAACTAGGATATAATGCTTGTGGAATGGATGTTTACAGAATTTTTTTAGAAAATTAAGATCTGGAAAATTTCAAAATTTTACAAGTAGCTCAGAAAACGAGAAAAAGTAAGCTGATGTTTTTATTCCTTCCTGACGCCGTCAGGTTGCAATCCTGACGCCGTCAGGTTATCCTGACAAAAACTGGTCTGCGATTTTCTGGAAAAAAATTCTGGAAAATTTACATCTTTAAAATCTGGAAAAACTTCTGCAAAAACATCCATTATGACTCGATACAAGCATTTGACTCGAACAAACAAACATATATATCTTTTAGTTAATTGTTATTCTCATGTTTACGTTTCTTATGAAAACGTGTGTAATCCTCCCTACACTTATCCTTTATGTAAAATACCTTTATATGTAATTAAGACGAGGTTAAAAACAAAATAAAGCATTTTTACAAATTCAAACATGAGGACAAACAATTAATAAAAGATATATGACACTAACAAGCAAACAATTAAGCATGGGTTGCCTCCCACGAAGCGCTTTTCTTTATTTAAGAGTCTTGTAGCTAGACTCGTAGTCATACTCCTACGTTGCCTCGTTTTGCATTCTCAATGAGAATTCTATCATGTTGACAAAATTTTCATCGACTCTATACCTAGGCCCTAGGGTCAAGCAATCCTTATAATAATGCCTCCTTCTTTCCCACATGAATTTATAACCCTTTTCAACATCTTCCTTGCTTTTGTCCTCAAAAGCTTTGATGTTGTCTCGATCATAAATGGACAAGTGGCCATACTCAGTTGTTTTCCAAGGCATCCTATAGGTAATCTCATCGGTTCCCTCCTTAAACCTAACGGTTCCATCATGCTTGTTATGGCCCATCCTAGATGTTTCAACAAACGGTTTCCCTAGCACTACTTGGGATAGGCTATAGTCAATGACGCATCCTACATCTTCTAGGATCATAAAATTAACAAGGTAGGTGAAATTTCCTATAAAGACGTGCACATCTTTGACTCTTCCCACAAAGTTGCAAATTCCTCCCGGATACTTAGGGTCTCTCCTAATATTGAGTCGCTCATTCATAATGTCATTGTAAACAGCAGACGACATTATATTGATGGGAGATTCCGTATCTATGTAAGCGTGGTCGATACTCCTATATCCGATCATACAAGGAATTTTTAGGTTCCAGGGATTTCCTCTCCTAATCTTAGGGCATATCCTAATGATAGGTGATCGTGGATTATTGATTATGTATTGATGGTACGCAACCTCTTCCTTAGTGGGGTAAAGATTGAAGTAAGCACTATTTTCCTCGTCCACTTTGTTGTTGGTTATGCCATTGTCCGAATTACTGCTAATCATAGAGCCAACTATAGCAGCGCTGACTACTTTCTCAACAGCTTCCCTGACTGTACTATCGAATATTTTCTGCAAATCCGGAAGGTCGGTGTTTCTACTCACATAGTGGCTTCGACGTTGGTGTTGGTTATTGGGTTGGGTTTTGGTATGTGCTAAAACACATACCTTTTCTTTATCAAAACTGACCCAAAACAACCAAGAAAGAGCCGTTTATTGCTAATATTTGTGGTTTTCTTGAGTTTGTGCTTGTGCAGGTATGGATATGTAAAAACACGCAAAAAGGTTCCAAATCAGACATAAATCCGAGCACGAGAGATCAAGAGAGCTTAAGCTGAGCCGGAAGGTCAGAATTATGCATTTTTTGAAGATTTCTAATCTCTGAGGATGATTTGTGAAGATTTGATCAAAGTTTGCAGAAATGTCAGAAACAGTCCCTCAAGTTTCAGTAACTGACAAAAATGGCCCTTGAAGATTCAGAAAGTTGCAAAATCAGTCCCTGGATTATTTATGGTTGACAAGAGTGGTCCTTGAAGATAATTTCGGAAGTTACATGTTTGAACCTTGGAGTTTCAGTTTTTACATGTTTAGTCCCTATGGTTACCATTTATCCAAGTCTAGTCCATATATAAATCCATTATCCAATCCAAGATAAAATCCACTATCAAAAGGCCCAATATACATTCAAATCCAATCCAGTAACAGTACCCGTCCAAACCAAAACTATCACAACCCGTTTAAATAACATCCTACCCGAATCATTCCCTTATACCCGAAAATACACCCAAGTCAAAGTATTTCACCCGGTCAAAATTTTGAAATACAATAAACAAATAACCAAACGCGCCCTGTTTTCTTTCCCTGCTTCTTCTCCACCCAAACACCCACCATTATCCCACCACCTAAACATAAAAACTTGGTACTAAGAATCTTTCTATCCTTCCAGAACCTTTCCCACTCTGATGTGTCAGATAGGATGCACACGTGGCCATATGGCAACATATCATTGGACTAGACACATCACAAGAGCAAATGGAAGCATTTGATTGGCTTAAGTGACTCATGGATGATTGTGTGGCTCAGGATAGCCTTCTAGCATCTTCCCAAAGGATCCCATGGCCTCTCCTCACCTCAGCTATATAAACAACCCTTTGCTCACATTTCATTTTGTCCAATCTCTTAGGTTTTTAGAGAGATTTTGGCCTTTATTTTCATGTCATTTACTGCTTTTATTAGTTGAATTCAGTTGTAATCTCTGTCTTCTTTTATAATCAGCTTATGTTATGATTTTATAATTTGTCTCAAATTCTAATCTCTTGATTGTTGTTAAATCCATTCTCAAGTTGTGTTTTTTTACTGTTTGATTAAGCTCATATAAGCTTAACAAAGCTTATATGAGTCTCTTGGTTCCTTACATTGCTCTTAATCTCATTTTGTGCAAAAAGTCAAATAAAGTCAAAGTTGAAGGTCAAGTTAAAGTAGGTTTGATTTCTGGTTTAAAATGGTTATAAGTTGAGTTTTGATGCTTGATTGAAGTTTGTCATTTCAGTTTTTATCAAAATTCAGGTTCATTTGATAGATATTCACTATTGGTTCTCTTAGAGGGGTGTTTGGATTGCTGTGTTAAACTGCTTTAGAGGCTAGTATAATGGATTAGATTAGATGCTTTAGGTTTGGTATTGTTATATGTACTCATTTCTGTCATAGGTTTGTGCTTGTTTTCGTCATAAGTCAATTTTTCATTTAAACTGATCTTGTTTCATTCACTGTTGGAATAAGTTTGTGAGATCTTGCATATGGTTTAAAAGGTTGTTAAGCTAACTTGTTTAAGTTTCTTTTCATCATATTTGATCTATCTCTGCCTTTCAATTGCATCTGAATCTCAATAAAGTCAACCTCACTTCTGTTTTTAAATAGTCAAAACCAAGTATGAGTCAGAGTTTTGCTTAACTTGCAGCAGGTGCATTGTCTTCATTTCAACTAGTTTAGGTCTAAGATTTAGCACACTTGCAGTCCTCGAGGTGGTCTTCAAAGCCAAGTATCTGGTTTTGGCTCTAGATTATCTGATAAGCTTATAAATAAGCTCCAAAGTAGGTGCCTGTCCCACTGTTTCTGTTTAGCAGCAGCCCTGCTCCATTTATTGCATTTTGTTTTTGCTTATAACTTCTTCATCTCTTGTCCTTATTTGCTGAAATTTGGTGCACATGTTCTCTGGTTGGTGGACTTGAGTTCCACATTTCAGGTTTTCTCTTTAGCTTTCTAGATAAGCACTTAGAAAGGCTTGAACAGTAGGGCCAGCTTCATGATTTGCTTATATATCAGTTAGCTTAATTCTATGTACTCTGCTCATTAGGTGTTAGAATTAGCTAAAACCTGTTGCTTTAGAGTAGTTTAGATATTGTTTAGCTTAAGTTATCAGTTGGTGTACTTTTGTGCTTATTAGCTTATTTCCTAAGTGCTTATTTCATCTAGTTTACACAGCAGATTTAGATTCTTCCACATAAACTCTAGATTTTACATTTTTCTCAGCTTTAGAATAATGTTTTAGGATTTCCCTGAAATTTTCATAATTTTTAGGCACTTTTTGGTATTTTTATTAATTAAAATCAGTTTTTAATCAATTTTAATTAGCTTTAATTGCATTTAATTGAGAAAAAGTTCCAAAAAATAGTTTTTCAATTTTAATAGATTAAGATAAATATAAAAAGCATAAAAAATATTTTTCCTTATTTTTCTCCTTTTATTTGGTATTTTTCATAATTTAAATTAGATTTAAATAGTTTTAAATTAGTAGAAAATAGAAAATTAATCTGAAAAATACAAAAATAGTTTTAAAAAGTCTTTTATGTTATTTTAGATTTTTAGAAAGTAATTCCATATTTTTCCCTCTCTCTTTCATAATTTTTAGATAATTAGTTTATTTTTATTAGTTAATAATTAGTTTTTAATTAAAATAAAATCAAGAAAATTCCTAAAAAAATAGTTTTAATTCATATTTAGTTTTCTAATACCATTTTTAGCATAAAAGTATTTTTAGGTTGTTTTTAGGATGTAGATTAGACGTTCTTGCTTTTTATTCGCGTTTCGTTTAATTCCCGTATTTGCGTTTTAATATAGATTTGCGTAGTTTGCCATAGTTCTTAGGATTTCCCGTAGATTAGATGTTCCATATGCTTTCCTTATCCCGTAGTTTAGATAATATCATCTTATGCCCCTTTTCTCATTCGAATCCCGATTATTGAGACGTGAGTTGGAAATTCCATTCAACCCTCGTTCGGAACGATCTCGGTGCTCAAACCTAACACGTTTGAGTTACCCATATACTACACACACTTCTTATTATTGGTTTTTACCGCGAAATCAGGTTTTGAGCGACATTGGTTGGTTACCACCTTCCATGATGAAAAGTGATGGGATTACGAACAAAGGTCACGAAGAAGGGGGATAGACTAAGAGAAAGCTAAAAATGAGAAAAAAGTTTACTTGATAGGAATCAAGTAAAGAACCTAAACGAGGTGGACTACTAACTAGCTATTCTATTCCCCGGCAGCGGCGCCAAAAACTTGATAACGCTACACGCGTCGTTCGGGGTCAAGGAAACTTCCTTTTCTTCGAGCAAGTTTTATAACACCCTAGGCAGTGAACCTAATCGTTGTAGTGTAGTAATTAGGGTAAGCCACGGGTATTGATATCGTTCTCTAGGGGAATAGGAATGCTAGTGAGAAGTTACTACGCTAAGGTTGAGGTTGAGGAAGATTATTTTTTATCTTTTTATGTTTTATGAAATGGAAAGGTACGAATCTCGGGTATTGGATTTGGGGGGTTGGTATTGCTACCGATTACTCTACTATTATCTAATTATCTAAGCTAAGGTTGTGATAGTCTATGTCTAATTGATGTGTACTCGTATGATAGTTTAAAGATGTGTTTACTTAGGTTTTACTACTCCTTAATTATCTCCTATTGATGGTTGATATGTCACGTCCTTATTCCTAGTTGCGTTGTGTTTCTAAGGTTGTAGGGCGTGCTTGTTTCCCTATCTCTTTGAAATTACCAAAGGGTCTTGTTTACAAATCCTCTAGTGATTTATAGACGCCTACTCTACGGTTGACCTTGAATACTTTATCCTACAATTACCTAGATAATTATATTTTAAAGTTCACAAAGAAAAGTCAAGCATTAAGCACACAACGAATAATCTAGCGCACTCTAGATCATTAGTCAACTAAGATAAGTATCAACCAATCAATGTTCAATAATTAAGTTTCATATTCCCTAAGCAAACACACAAATAAATTAGCCGGACATGGAGAACATGCAAGCATACACACAAATAATCAAAGACATAATTAAATTAATGAAGTAAATACTTATCTTGATGTATAATAGGGTTTAGAACCCTAAAATACTACACAAGAAAGCCTTGGTTCGGTTTTAGGTTTTTACTCCAAAAGACTACACTTAAAACTGAAAAATTCGGATTCTATATATAAGATTACATCTGCGACGGCGTCACCTTATGTATCGTGACGCCGTCGTGTCGCCGTCATTAGGGTTTCGTCTTGGCCACGTAAACCTTGCGACGGCGTCACCTTATGACTGTGACGCCGTCCCCTTCAGCTCTGACGCCGTCTTGGCTGCATCTAGGCCGTCTGAGTAACGACGGCCTACTCCTTTAGAACCTGACGTCGTCCCTTGAAAACATGCAATTTCGCTTCTGACCCGTCGCAAAATTCCTTCCCGACGGCGTCGCAGATATGCAGTGACGCCGTCGCCTTATGTTTCAGCAGCTTTGAGTGTCTCGATTCTGACTTTGGCCATTTTCTTCGTATATTCGCGCCTTTTCGTCCAAATAAGCATCATTCCAGCATTTTGCCTTCAAGAGACCTAAAAAGTGAAAAGGAACGATATTAAGCAATAACGGATACAGAAGTGATCGAATAAGGGCTTAAATGACCCCTTAAAAAGGTACCTTTTAAAACCTTATCACTCATTTAATAAATTAACATGCAACTTTTAACATGAACAGGCATCAAACAACTTTTATCTCAATGCAAAGCGACATTAAAACACTTATAACCATTTAAATACTAAAAGACATATAATGACACTAATACAAAAATATACACAGTTGACTTTATACTATATATTTACTTTGATATTCAATTTAACTCAATTTATATCTAATTCAACTCAATTTACTTTGTTGCATCTTTTTTTTTATGCGTGTTATGCTATTCAATTCAATCACTAGCAATTATAGCATATTCCAAACGAGACAATAGCTTAATCGTTACTTTGAAATATCTAGTGCTAAAGTACTAGCTAAAGCTTTAGTTTGCCAATTTCCAACAAACTTTGACCTCATAACAGACCTAGTGAATCTCTACATGTAGATATCATACTATCATATGTCGCAAGAATGACATTTCTAGCTAAAGAGTCAAAAGTACTAACTTGTGCAGCTACTGACATGTTATTATCAGCAGTCTGCGGTCTAAGCAAAGATTGGATAGGTCTTTGTGGATGTGACAAACAAGTTAAACAGGCAATGGTCTTTGGTCATAAATAACCAAATTAAAAATAAAAACCACACAAAGCTGGTATTAGCAACCAATCTTACTTAATTTCTATGAACCAATTTCTATCGAAGTCATAAATAACCACACAAAGCTGGTATTAGCAACAAAACCATAAACCAAAAAAAATAAAATCCAAACAAAATTAAAACCATACTAAAACCATAAGCCAAAAAAAAAAAACAAACAAACTATTACCTCTTGTGAAAAGCAGCGGCGGTGGGAACAGTGAAGAGCAGCGACGGTAGAGGGTGGTGCGGGGTGGAGTGGTGCTAGTGTGGTGGTGATTGACGGGGTAGAGAACGGTGGTGCGGGGTGGAGAATGGTGGTGCGGGCTGGAGGTGCGGGCTGGAGAATGGTGGTGCGGGCTGGAGGTGCGGGCTGGAGTGGTGGTGGAATGGAGAATGGTGAATTATTTTATTCCCGTGGAAGTCCACATTTTGGCCGAATCTTCTTCCACAATGGTACGGCACAATAGTATTATTGGGGTAGATACACAAATAACTTTAAATCGAAGAAGTCGGGTAGGCGGATTGGTCCGAGTGAAGAAAAAAGCAGAAAAAATTAAACTGATAATCTTTTCTGGAGATATCCATTTTCTTGGAAAGACAAATAAGGCATTCCGATTGATACCACCAGGAGGGGGAAAACAGAATTATAAAGAATACAAAAAATTGAAAAATTGGCTCTATATCCAATGAATGAAACTTTCCAGGTATGAAAAAAATTATTTTGTTTTGGTTCAACCTGTAGTCCCATATAAAAAAACAGATGGTATAAATTTAGGAAGACTTTTCCCGCCGGATCTCTTGCAGGAAAGTGATAATCTACAACTTCGAGTTGTCAATTATATCCTTTATTACGACCCAATTCTTGAAATTTGGGACACAAATATTCAATTAGTTCGGACTTGTTTAGTGCTGAACTGGGACCAAGACAAAAAGATAGAAAAGGCCTGTGCTTCCTTTGTTGAAATAAGGACAAATGGTTTGATTAGAGATTTTCTAAGAACCGACTTAGCGAAGTCCCCTATTTCGTATACCGGAAAAAGAAATGATCTGTCGGGTTCAGGATTGATCTCTGAGAATGGATTAGATCGCGCTAATGTCAATCCGTTTTCTTCCATTTATTCCTATTCCAATCCCAAGCCAATGATTCAAGAATCCCTTAATCCAAATCAAGGAACTATTCATACGTTATTGAATCGAAATAAGGAATCTCAATCTTTGATAATTTTGTCATCATCTAATTGTTCTCGAATAGGCCCATTCAACGATGTAAAATCAACCAATGTGATAAAAGAATCAATCAAAAAGGACCTGCTCATTCCAATTAGGAATTCGTTGGGTCCCTTAGGAACAGGCTTTCCAATTTATAATTTTGATTTATTTTCCCATTTAATAACCCATAATCAGATCTTGGTAACTAACTATTTGCAACTTGATAATTTAAAACAGATTTTTCAAATACTTAAATATTATTTACTGGATGAAAATGGTAAAATTTATAATCCCTATTCGTGCAGTAACATCATTTTGAATCCATTGAATTTGAATTGGTATTTTCTCCATTACAATTATTGTGAAGAGACATCTACAATCGTTAGTCTTGGGCAGTTTCTTTGTGAAAATGTATGTATAGCCACAAAAGGACCGCATTTAAAATCGGGTCAAGTTCTAATTCTTCAAGTTGACTCTGTGGTAATACGATTGGCTAAGCCTTATTTGGCTACTCCAGGAGCAACTGTTCATGGACATTATGGGGAAATCCTTTACGAAGGAGATACATTAGTTACATTTATATATGAAAAATCCAGATATGGTGATATAACCCAAGGTCTTCCAAAAGTGGAACAGGTGTTAGAAGTGCGTTCAATTGATTCAATATCGATGAATCTCGAAAAGAGGATTGAGAGTTGGAATAAATGTATAACAAGAATTCTTGGAATTCCTTGGGCATTCTTGATTGGTGCTAAGCTAACTATAGTGCAAAGTCGTATCTCTTTGGTTAATAAGGTCCAAAAGGTTTATCGATCCCAGGGGGTGCAGATACATAATCGGCATATAGAAATTATTGTACGTCAAATAACATCAAAAGTATTGGTTTCAGAAGATGAAATGTCTAATGTTTTTTCGCCCGGAGAACTTATTGGATTGTTGCGAGCGGAACGAATGGGGCGCGCTTTGGAAGAAGCGATCTGTTACCAAGCCGTCTTGTTGGGAATAACAAGAGCATCTATGAATACTCAAAGTTTAATATCCGAAGCGAGTTTTCAAGAAACCGCTCGGGTTTTAGCAAAAGCAGCTCTCCTGGGGCGTATCGATTGGTTGAAAGGCCTGAAAGAAAACGTTGTTCTGGGGGGGATGATACCTGTTGGTAGCGGCTTCAAAACACCATCAAACGAACCTAACAACATTCCTAACAACATTGCCTTTGAACCCCAAAAAAAGAATCTATTAGAGGGGGAAATGAAAGATATTTTGTTTTACCACAAAAAATTATTAGATTCTTGCCTTTCAAAGAATTTCCATGACACACAAGAACAATCTTTTTTTTAGGATTTAATGATCCATAAGAGCAGATTAACCCCTTTCTTTTCTCTTTTAAAAGGATCCGTTGGTCCAGTCATTTGATTTGGTAATAGTAAGAAAAAAAAAAATAATAATAACAAATAGAAAAGAATAATGGCTTGAACTGTGTATCGACGCCAATCTACGGTAGCAGAGAAGGTTCCATCGGAACAATTATTTATTTTAGGGTATCTCTTCGCTTTTTTTTCAAATCAAAGGGGGGGAGGCAGTGTGGGGAGAAATGACAAGAAGATATTGGAACATTAATTTAGAAGAGATGATGGAAGCAGGAGTTCATTTTGGCCACGGTACTAGGAAATGGAATCCTAAAATGGCACCTTATATCTCTGCAAAACGTAAAGGTATTCATATTATAAATCTTACTAGAACTGCTCGTTTTTTATCAGAAGCTTGTGATTTGGTTTTTGATGCAGCAAGTAAGGGAAAACAATTCTTAATTGTTGGAACTAAAAATAAAGAAGCTGATTCAGTAGCATGGGCTGCAATAAGGGCTAGGTGTCATTATGTTAATAAAAAATGGCTCGGTGGTATGTTAACAAATTGGTCCACTACAGAAACGAGACTTCATGAGTTTAGAGACCTGAGAACCGAACAAAAAACAGGGGGACTCAACCGTCTTCCGAAAAGAGATGCGGCTATGTTGAAAAGACAATTATCTCATTTGCAAAAATATCTGGGCGGGATTAAATATATGACAGGGTTACCCGATATTGTAATCATCGTTGATCAGCACGAAGAATATAATATGTTAAGTGTTAGGTGGATGGGTAAATATATTAGAAAACTTATAGGGACTACACGTACACTGGTAGCGACTACCCGTAGTCCCTATAGATCAGAGAGGGAAATGAATTATTTAGGCGGTATGTTTTGACTTTTCTCAAAAAAATTGGTGGGAATCCTTTAGCAACTACAGAATTAAGGGTCAGCATATGACCCGAACGGACCGGACCGACCGAAGGACCGACCGGACCGACACGGACCGAGACCGGACCGACCACATTCGGTCCGGTCCGCGGTCTCGGCTTTTGGGCTAATTGGTCCTCGGTCCGGTCCGGTCCGGACCAAAATCGACAAATTTGGCCTTGTTGGACCGGACCGACCGAAGGACCGACCGGACCGAGACCGGACCGACCACATTCGGTCCGGTCTCGGTCTAGGGTTTATGCCGAAATCGATTTTCGGTCCGGTCTGGTCTTGGCCGGTCCGGTCCGGTTTTTGGACCATGCACACCCTTATACATAATTACTTTTAGGGACTACCGTAGTGGCTATAAGTTATTTTATAACTATTTTTTAATAAAATTACCATAATTTAATTAGAAAAATAGGTTAATTTTGTTTATAATTTCGTGAAATATATGTTAATTAGAAGACTATCGGAATTTTTTTTATAAACCATAACGAACGTTGTTAGCGCTTTTTGTTTTTAGTTTTTTCGATTTGAGCTAACAATGTTATATTCTTTTTTTAGTATATAAGATTAATAATAATTGTTATATCGTCAAACCGAACAGTGTTAAAGTTATTTCGTTTGATGCATGTGCTTAGGTACCAAGCAAAGTCTTGCGTGAATACTCATGCATGTGCGGGATGCATAGGCTTAGGCTTAGGTACGACAGGTCGTTTTAGTAAATTGAAAAAAATTAGTTTGGATTAGTAAAAAGGTTAGATAACTAGGCTTGTTTGGTGAAGTATATACCCCGTATAGAAGTGTTTGTGTGCTTGGATGGTGTAATATGTTAAACAGCCGAGTCGAGGTGCTATGGTATACATAACATTTTGAACGACCAAGTCTAGGTGTTATGGTATACCTATCATGTTAAATGACCGAGTCGAGGTGCTATGGTATACGTAACATGTTAAACAACCAAGTCTAGGTGCTATGGTATACCTATCATGTTAACGGCCGAGTCGAGGTGCTATGGTATACGTAACATGTTGAACGACCAAGTCTAGGTGCTATGGTATACCTATCATGTTAAATGACCGAGTCGAGGTGCTATGATATACGTAACATGTTAAACGACCGAGTCGAGGTGCTATGATATACGTAACATGTTAAACGACCAAGTCTAGGTGCTATGGTATACATATCATGTTAAACGACCGAGTCGAGGTGCCATGGTTATACGTAACATGTTAAACGACCATGTCGAGGTGCTATGGTTATACATAACATGTTAAACGACCGAGTCGAGGTGCTATGGTATACGTAACATGTTAAACGACCAAGTCTAAGAGCTATGGTATACATATCATGTTAAACGACCGAGTCGAGGTGCTATGGTTATACATAACATGTTAAACGACCGAGTCGAGGTGCTATAGGTATGCGCAACATGTTAAACGACCATCTGTTTAACTTGTTATGCATATCTATAGCAACTCGACTCATCCATTTAACATGTTATGCATATATATAATAACTCGACTCATCCGTTTACTTTGATTTGTAATGTAATCCGCATTCGTCTTTCGTTTCGTTGTCTAGTAAAAAAGTAATTTAAATTAATTAGAAGCCGTTTTTAATTTATTTAAATAACTTATAATTAATTATAATATAATTAATCAATTAAAAAAATGCAACCTTTCTCTAAAAATTGGGCGCAAAAAATTCCCTCGCCGGTAAAATAAATTTTTTTGGATTTGGCTAAAAAAATTTCGTCTCGGAACCTGTTGCGATTACATGTAGTCTATAAAGATTTGGCGCCAAAAATCCCGCCAAGCAGAAAAGTAATTTTTTTTTACTTTGACTAAAATTTGTTCGTGTCTAAACCTATTGCGACTACATGTAGTCGCAAAAAGTGATAGTCAAAGCAATATAATTTGCGGACTAGTAATTTGTCTTCTACTGTATCTGTAGCGACTACACGTAGTCACTACAGGCTAAATTGTAGTCGCTAAAAGTTTGGGTCAAAGACGGAACTAAGAAACTGAGATTTTTGTCGTTTTGTGCACCTATTGCGACTATTTGTGTAGTCGCTAAAAAACTGGCGTCCCCAAAGCCCAAAATTGGCGTAGTGAGCTAAAGGCATCAAATTGCCAGTGAGGTTAACCGCATCTTTAGCTTAGAGATTAGACATCAAAATTATTACATAAATGTAAAGCTATAAACTAGTCAATCCGAATTTAAGTCTGTCAAAGCTCGAGCTTGAATTTGATTCGTTCGACCATTACATTTATAACTCATAACTTGGTTCATGGCATATCTTATAGGTTCGAGTTCTTCTCGTTTTTATAATGAGTTTTGAAAATAAAGTATAACTTGAGCTCTTATTGTTAAGTGCAATAATCTCGAGTTTGCTTGGGTCTAGATCGTTTTAAACTTTTATTGAATCGATGTCAAATAGCAAATGAGTAGTTTACACACCGTAATAAGGAGTATCATTTTATTTTGAATTTTGTATTCTATATGGCCTTAATATCTTAATGCTAAGTTTATACTCTGCATATGTTAAGGGTCCTGCTATCAACACCCACTACTCCACATCTTACATCATTCACCCCTGACTTACTTCTGTTTTTAGTATAACACAGCTTTTAGCAGATATCTTTTCGTATTTTTTTATCAGTTTAATACTTTTGACTTATTAAACTATATATTTTTTGTTTCGTATTTTTATTTTTAAAGTTTTTTTAATATAAACAAATTAAAAAAATAAAAATAAAATAAAACAAAAATAATAATAATAAAAAAACAAAAAATAGAATGGATGTATTGTTGGTGTTTTAAGAGGTACATATAGCCTATGTTATTTGTTAATTGTGTTAAATTTAAGTTTCAAAACATTAAGTCTAGAAAAGTCAATGTGTTTTTACTAAAAGGATAAATTATATGTAAATCTCTAATGATAACTCTGCCCACCCCCACCCTCTAACTTTTTTTACTTTTTTTTTTATATTTTTTTTCTATTATAAAACTATAAAACGAAAAGCACGTAATAGAAAATATAAAGTTTGACAAGAAATAAAGAACAAAACTGATAAAAGAAAAAAAATACGAAACCAAAATTGATAAAAAAAAAAAAAAAAAAAAAAAAAAAAAAAAAAAAAAAAACCTATGTTATACTATTATTAAATAAAATAAATTGTAGGCCATAAAAGTAACCGTTAGGATTTAGAAAATATATATTGAAATGTCAGTCACCTCAATCATAGACTAGCAAAGGTTAGCGCTTAGGCTTATCGTTATTTATATGTTATTAGTTAGTTTAAGTAACACCGTGGAGGACGGACGGGTCTTTACCCACTGTATACTTGATCCACAGCCCGTAAGTGACGTTTAGTAAGTTGTATAAATACCCATTCCCTCTAAGGGAAGGGTTGGTTGTTTCATTCTAATAAACACACACATAATATTTTTCTCTCACCAGAAACTTCCCTCTCTACTCTTTTCTCTTTCTAAAATGGCTAGCTTATTCTTCCATAATCCCCGACATCTCGAATCATATAATCAACATAAATAACGATTCTACAATTGGCATCAGAGCTATGTTATGTTGTTTTGTTGATTTGTGTGGTTTTGAATGACTTCTTTAAGCTGTTTTTTTTTATCAAGTTCTTAGTCAGAAAACTTATTTTTCTACTTATTTAATAACAGTTTATTCATGTCTTTTGTGTATCCAAATGGTCAAAACATATTGTCTCATACTTTCTTGTCGTGTGTCTGAATATGGTCAGTTTGTATTTTGTACAAGTTATCAGGTTATTTGTAACTTATCATTTTGAGACTTGTTTTGTACCAAAAAATGTGAAAGTGTTGTGGTCAAATTTATTTGGTCAAACAGGCAAAAATATCGTTTTTATGTAGTTTCAGGGTTTAGTGCTAAACTTGTCAATAAGTTATTTCTTGACTGCGATTTGGCATCCTTCTTGCCTGCGATTTGGCTCTTTTCTTGGCTGCGGTTTAAAGCATGCTCGTGGTTGCGGTTTGATTAAAGAGTTCTAAATTGCGTTATGAAGACACTCAGAAGGTGACTGCGTTTTGACGGAAAGAAATTTGCGACTTGACAGAAAGGTAGAAGGTCAACTGCATTTTGACCGGTCAACTGCGGTTTGTTGGATGCGTTTTGGATTGCAGACTGTCGCGTTTTGAAGATGAAAGAAAACGCTAGAATAATTTTTTCTGTGACTGCGTTTTGAATACCAAACAGAAATGAAGAAGAAGAGTTGACCACAACCACAATACCAGACTCTTGTGGACCTCAGTTGTATACCTTCATCAGTCTTATGTCATTGAGCCAAATCAGAAAAGGAAAGATAATAAGAAGCTATTACTCACGAAACCAATATGCAACAATTACCACAATCCTAACCTAGACACAACCATCAACCCTCACCATCACCCCTCAACACACACAATCACATTCATTCAAACTCCTAAACTGAAAACTAAATAATCAAAATCTCAGTTGGTTTTCTTTCGTGTTACTCAATGAAATATCAAGACCTTAAAGGTCATTCGAACGAAAGAAAAAACAATCATCACTGACTTTTTTTTTTCGATTCAATGACTCGTACCAAATAAAATCATCACAGATCTAATCTTAAAAGGACAAAAGAAACCCGATCTCAGTTTTTGTTCATTGATTGTACGAATCGATAAAGATCTTATGTGGTAGAACAAAAGTCATCATAGATCATTGTGAAACAAGGATTCTTTTAATTTTCAAAGCTTAAAGAAAGCACAAGACCAAAAGGTCTCATACCTTCTTCCATTCGGATATTCAAGGAATAATCAAACAAATTGATCTCAGATTGTTTATCTCGCGGTATTCAAGGAATAATAAAGACCAAGGTCTTTGACTCGAAATAAAAAATCATCATAGATCTATAATTCATTGGACGTTGTTGATTTTCGAACTTAAATGAATAAAATTAACAATAGTGTTACTTTATTTCCTTGATTCGTTCAAAGACCTAAAACAAATCGAAGAATCCACTACATACAACTTACCAGAGACCATATCCTAATGATCTTGATACCATCCCTGTGGTATACTTAAGATGAAACGTGATTGTGTTGAGATGATAACCTCTTATCAGAGTTAAGATTTGTTGAGCACTTGTGTTAAGTGATGATAAAAATGGAAGATGAGATGCGTTTTGTAAAGCGTTATTTTTTTTTTGGTTCCCAAATCTGATTTGATAGAGAGTTGTGAAGGAGGGGGCAGACATGATAGGAATGCGTTTTAGGGTTTGTGAAATGATAAAGGTGTTTAAGGTTTAGGTTAAATGCTTTGATATTAGTTCTTATAACCGGTTGGATAGTTGGTCGATTGGATCGGATTGGTATGATTATTCATTGGGTTGGATCTAAAAATGAGTATATTCGGCTGATATGGTTTATCAAAACGAAATAACATACAAATTCTATTACACAATTTCTAATATGGTTTATGAAAACGAGTATATTTGTATTAGTGTTTTTATAAGGAGTATATTGGGTTGATTAGAAATTGATGATTTAGAGTGTTTTTCTTTGATATGGTCAAATAGTGCTTCTGATATGGTTTTAAATGATTTATCAAAATAGTTATCCGACTTTATTTTTGGATATATAAAGTTTTGACAATATCAATTGTTATCCGAGATTTTTTTTCAAAAAGATTGGATACAATTTGTTAATATCGAAAGAGTGGTATTTTGGTCATCAAGTTTCACGGGGGTACTGATAACATCAAATTAGCCTGATCTTTTATATATCAAATTTCCGTGTTTTTGGCCTCATTTGTATTAATATGGTACTTAATTTGTTCATATTCGTTCATAATTACATTTCAAGATAAATGAGGCGTTTGAGCGGAAAAGATGTTAAAAAAGGCCAAGAAATATATTTTGAAGATAAGTTACGGCGTAAGTGGTACTTTTGACTACACCGTAACCCACATTACGAGGGCCTGAGTATTTTGTGTGAAGATTACACCGTAATTCGTTAATAATGTTACGGCGTAAATTTGATGCTATGAAGGATACGTCATAACCTCATCTTAAGTTTATGCCGTAATTATTTTTGTGAAGGTTACGGAGTAACGTGGAAAATTAGTTACACCGTAGAGATAATTTCGGAGTGGATAAGTATGTGCTGACGAAGGATTACGGCGTAACCCAAATTTACTTACCCCGTAATTAATTACTTGGGCGCAAAGTTTTGAAGGCTACGGCGTAACAATAATTTAATTACACCGTAATTAATTAAATGCAGCTATTTTATATTAGAATTATTAAAGCCAGGGACCAAGTTATAATTTATTAAAGATGGAGGGCTTGATGTTGCAATTAGTCAAAAAGGATTATTGATAAGGATTTAAAACGTACACTTTTAAGGGGTCATTTAAGCCCTTAATTGCCCACTTTTATATCTGTTACTGCTTAATTTCGTTCCTTTTCACTTTTTAGGTCTCTTGGAAGCAAAATGCTGTAATGATGCATTTTTGGACGAAAAGGAGTGAATATGTGAAGAAAATGGCTAAGTCAAGATCAAGACACTCAAGCTGCTGAAATTACACCTGACGGCGTCACAAACCAAGGGCGACGCCGTACCTCTTTGTGTGATTGAATTTGTGACGGCTCAGTAGCGATTTTGTACCTGACGGCATCAGGCTTTGAAGAGTAAGGGCGTCACGTAGTAATTCCTCCTCAGACGACCTAGATCCAGATTCAGACGACGTCAGAGTTAAAGACTGACGGCGTGATGCGTGCCAAACAGTCAAGCTAAATCACACAAGCCCGCCACTTGTGAATGGCGGACCGTAACTAGCTTAAAACTGCTTAAGCACGAAATCAATGAAGATCTGAGGAGTATAGAGTCTCCCCGGGTCGTTATGTCCCAGCGAGCTATGCAATGGATCAATCAACGTATAGTGATCGAGAAATTTGAACGAAAAAGAGATTATGATTTGATATTATAACTACAAGAAAAGCCAACAAGTAACAATGGCTTAAATGCAAATTAAAGGAAATTAAAAAGATAAAATCTATTAAATAAATGCTATCACTATAATTAAAATGATGTTTTTGTGTTTATGTTTTTATAAAACTGAAATTAAAATCTATGTGACGTACAAATTAAAAAGTGAAACTAACACAATATTAACCCTAAAAATATGAAAATGATGTTTTTACAATCCTAATGATAAAATAAAATATTTAGAAAAAGAAAATTATTTTTATAACTAATTATCTAATTAAAAACTATTTTTAACTATTAATTAATTACCTAAAATACAAGAAAATAGGAAATTAGGCTAGAAAAATAAGATTAAGACTTGGAAAAGTCTAAAATATCAGAATAGACTTTTCAAAACTATTTTTGTATTTTTATGATTATTTATCTATTTTCTAGGAATTTTAAACTATTAAAAACTAATTAAATTACTAAAAATTACCAAATAAGCTATGAAAAATCTAGAAAATTACTTTTTTCACTTTTTATATTTATCTAAACCTAAGAAAAATGAAAACTTATTTTTTTGAACCTTTTCTGAATTTTTTGTATTAAATGCTATTTAAAAAGTGCTAAAAACTAATTAAAAATAAGAAAAATAGCAAAACAGCTAGGAAAAATCTGAAAATTTCAGGAAAACTCTAAAATAATGATAAGAAGCTAGGAAAATTGGAAAAACAAGTGGTTGTGTGGAGGAAAATGGATCTGCTATGAACTGAGCTTATGAATAAGCTCTTTAATAAGCCAAGTGATCCCAAACTAGCACCACACAGGAACAGAAGCTACCATATACTAAATGTGATCAAATCAAACAGAAATCAACAAGCTACAGCTACTGAATTGCAAGATACAAGGATTTGATGATTATGGTATTAAAAGCTAAAACAGAAATGGGTATCAACTTGCAGTCCAAAAATAAGCACCCAAATAAGCTAAAGAGCAGAATCCAAATGTTGATACCTAAACTAGACCTAAGTAGCTATTCAAAACCAAAATACCAGACCTTGGGGGGCTCTTATGAGCCTAGTACCAGTCCTACAATATCTGAGAAAAAACTCAGTGTAAGCTACCCCTGTGAGCAGGGCATCAGGTCCCAACTTTGAACTTATGCAGAAGCTTATTTAGCAAACAAAAGCTAAAACCAGAGAAGAGGTCTTAAAGACCACCTAGTCAACTGCTTATATCCCAAAAATGAAACCCTAAAAAACTTTAATAAGTCCTGTGCATCAGCTGCAAGTTCTACTCAAATCCAATTTTTACAACATTTTGACTTTTTGAAATAGATTGCAAAGTTGACTTTGGTGAGGTTTTGATCCAATTTAATGACTGATATTGATCTCTTTTGATGAAATGAACACAAAATAAGCACTGTGTAAGACTTTTAAACACAAGACAAGGTCTTTCAAATCCAAATCCACAACAGTGGACAAGTGAGACAGATTCAAGAGAAACTTTGACTTTTTGAACTAGCAAGCACAATATTTTGACTCAAATGAATGTACTTATGCTGAATAAACTTGAACCAATAATAAACTACCACTGCATTCAATTCTGGGACAGTTTTGACAGCAAACCAAACACCCCTTTTGCTACTAAATTGCAATAGAAAATGAGCTAAACTCCTATCCAGCTAAAACAACTGATCAAACTGAGTTTATATAACTAAAAGGGTAAAAGCCATAAAATAACAACGTACTTTTCAAATTTTGCCGACTTGAAACACTTACTTTTTTATTACCTTAGTTCACCAACGAACTTTCAAAATTTGTTCCGAATTCACCCATATGACCAGTTTATATTAAAATAATAACTGAAATGACTATATTACCCTCGGCATATGGGTGAAGTCAGAACAAATTTGGAAAGTTTGTTGGTAAAGTCGGAACAAATTTTAAAGAATAATAAGGTAATATAGTTATTTCAGTTATTATTTTAATATAAACTGGTCATATGGGTGAATTCGAAACAAATTTTGAAAGTTCGTTGGTGAACTAAGGTAATAAAAAAGTAAGTGTTTCAAGTCGGCAAAATTTGAAAAGTACTTTGTTATTTTATAGCTTTTACCCTAACTAAAATATAGACTAATAAACAGCTTAGAACCAGTTATGGCGACAAACGCAGATTAGACCAAGAATCTTGAAAAATTACTTACAAGGGTCCTTTGGCCACTATGGCCTGCACAAACAGTGAAACCAGTACACTACTCTAATCCAACCCAATTGCTTCCATTTCCACCCATTTCAAGTTCTGAATCACCCCATATCATCCTTGCATCATTTTTGTTCCAAATTGACTTTTGTTGACCAGTTGCACTTTTGCTCAATACTTAAACACAAGCTTATAAAAAGCTATTATAAGCTAATTTAAGCTTGTTTCAACTTATAAAGAAGCTTATTGAAGCTTGGGATTCAGATTTGGATATTGTAAATTCTAACAGTAACACAGAAACATGAAATTGTAACTAACACTTGAATTGAGATTTAAACTGAGTTGCAATAAACTTGGATAACTTTGTTTGATACAAATTGAGTGGAAAATACAGTTAAGAACTAATTAAGACATACATATTTAAGAAACGACATGCATAAATGAAAAACTAAAAACTAACTATTCTTCTTGCTTCCTCATGGCTCTTTTTATGCTCCAAAGTCTCTCTCTCACTTATCTGAGCACTTCCCATCAACAATCTCAACCATTGATTGGCTAGAACTCATCCTAGCCATTAATCATGTTTTGGCGCCAATTTCTTGTTTTGATATCAGAGACAGGGAAAGTGATGCATTTAATGAGGTGGGATGTTAGGTGAGGTGGGGGGGGGGGGACAATGGGTGAAGTAGAGTAGCTATGGGAGGCTGGTTGGTGGCTGGTGGTGGGAGCAGACAGAGGTGTCGGGGGGACAGGGAAGGGGCGGGGTATATTATTTAAATCATTGGGTTTGGGGTTCGGGTTGTGGGTATACTGGACCGGGTAAAGGGATTTGGGCCAGGGGTGTTTAGATTGGGCTTGGGGTTATATAAGGGTCCGGTTAGGTTTGTAGAGATAATAACATCAAGGACCAATTGTGCAATTCTTTGAAACCAAGGGACCAATCATGTAACTTATGAAGAGTAGTCAAAGGGTTGGTTTTGCCAACTTTAATAATCCAAGGGTTAATTTTTGACACTTTTGAAATTTCCAAGGACTAGTTTTGAACATTTTTGGATTTTCAGGGACTAAACTGTAATTTTCTCAAAACTTTTAGATTTTTCACCAAAGGACTAAATATGACAATTTATGATTTTAAAAAGACCTTTGGTGACTTTTCTTTTGAAATTTTGGCTCAGGGACTATTTTTGACAATTTAAGAAACTTGGGGGACTAAAACTGCAATTTTTGCAAATTTGATATGTTTTTCATCTGATTTTGATATTTTTGCATTTAAAACACATAAAACACTGATTTGTGATATTTTGATCATTTTGATGTGTTTCTGAGTGTTTTCAGATGATTTTGCAGTTTATTTTGTACAAAAATGATGAGTATTTACACACTCATCAATCCCCCACACTGAGATATTGCTAGTCCCTAGCAATGATTTGAGAAAACATAATGGATTTTAATCTCTTTACCAAAAGCCATTACTTCTGGAGTAGCCAAATGTTTCAGTTCAAGTAAGAACCATGGTACACCGATAACCATGTGATTTTGAGCAAACCACCAGCTTCCAACGGATTTGATTTGTCTTTACCAGAAGCCGTACCCTTCTGGACTAGCCAACTCTTAGATAAATTATCAATATTATCTTTGGTGAGCTGATTACCAATTATGGTTTTTCCACTGCCTTTACCACAAGCCATAATCTTGCGGGCTAGCCAACTCTTCACTTTTTAGGATATGGTGAGCTGAATACCATACAATTTTGGGCAAATTGCAAGCCGTCAACGGATTTGAGAAATCTTTACCAAGAGCCGTTTGCTCCTGGATTAGCCAATCCTTTTGTCTTACAGACATGGCGGACTGATAACCAGATGAGAAAGTGTAGAACACTTACTCCAAAAAAAAAAAAAAAAAAATTGGCCAAAAACGGGGGGATTAGGCGGTATAATTACATGATAAAATTCGTGAGAATCCCCCCCCACACTTAGAAATGAATATTTCCCTCAATATTCAAAGTACCGGCGGTTATGCCGAAACAAAGAACGTGAAAGGGAAATACTAAGGCCATTATTTAGAAAGATGATTTTTTTTTTTTTTTTTTTTTTTTTTTTTTTTTTTTTTTTTTTGAAAAGACTTATATACAAAACCTGTGGGGCAACCCCCCCCCCCCACACTAGGGTGGTAGAAAGAGGTAAGAAGACAGAAATATGGGTGAGAACCCATATGGCATGCTGCTGTTTTTGATTACCGAGTCGCTAGCTTGACTCGATCCCCGCATTCATTGGTTCATGGGGAAAGTTTGAAGATCCGGGACAACCACAGGAGGAATGTCCTCGCCAAAATAATGCTTCACTCGATGACCATTCACTTTAAAAGTAGGACCATCGGGTTGAGATAACTCAATGGTACCATAAGGATAAACCTTAGCGATAGTAAATGGACCAGACCAACGGGACTTGAGCTTTCCCCGAGAAAATCTTCAATCTTGAATTGAAAAGAAGGACTCGATCACCAACGTTGAAAACGCGGTTCTTGATTTTTAAGTCATGAATCTTCTTTGTTTTTTGTTTATAGATCAAAGAGTTCTCGTAAGCTTGATCACGGAGTTCATTTAGTTCATTCATTTGAACTTTCCGGTGATCACCAGCTGTCTGAATGTCGAAATTAGCATGCTTCAAGGCCCAGTATGCCTTGTGCTCGAGCTCAACCGGTAGATGACACGCCTTCCCGTACACCAGCTTGTATGGAGTGCACCCGATGGGTGTTTTGTAAGCTGTACGGAAGGCCCAGAGTGCGTCATTTAACCTATCCGACCAAGAGGCACGGTTTTCGTCAACCGTCCTCTCCAAGATTCTTTTAATCCCCCGGTTAGAAACTTCCACTTGCCCACTTGTTTGTGGGTGGTACGCAGTAGAGGTACGGTGAGTTACACCATACTTTTGCATGACTCTTGCAAATTGGTCATTGCAGAAGTGCGTACCACGATCACTGATTATGGCTCGTGGAGTTCCAAACCTAGCAAATAAGGATTTTAAGAATTTCACCACAACTCGGGCATCGTTGGTGGGTAAAGCTTTAGCCTCAACCCATTTTGATAAGTAATCAACGGCCACGAGTATGTACTTATTTCCGTGAGAAGAAGGAAATGGCCCCATAAAGTCAATGCCCCAGATGTCAAAAATCTCACACACTTGAATGGCGTTTTGCGGCATTTCATTCCTTTGTGAGATATTCCCGTGACGTTGACAAGCGTCACAGGTTTTGACGAATTCATGGGCATCCTTATAGATCGTGGGCCAATAGAATCCGGAATCAAACACCTTCTTGGCGGTGTAGTTGGGGCTATGATGTCCCCCATTAGGTCCAGAATGGCAAGCTTTGAGAATGTCAATAGCTTCCTGACCATACACACATCGCCGGATGACTTGATCCGCACAGATTTTAAACAAGTAGGGGTCGTCCCAGAAATAATGTTTCACATCTTTGAAAAATTTATTTTTCTGTTGGGACGACATCCCTTTCACCACAAAATTACCCGCATGGTAATTTGAAAAGTCGGCAAACCATGGGGTAGAAGAGTCTCCACGAAAAGAAACCACATTGAGTGTTTCGAGAGGAAATGTTTCATTAATTTCCTTTTTCTCGAACACATTTTGGTGAGGGTTCTCTAATCGGGAGAGATGATCAGCAGCCAGGTTCTCAGCTCCTTTTTTATCACGAATGATGATATCAAATTCTTGTAGGAGGAGAACCCAACGGAGCAATCTCGGCTTTGCATCTTGTTTTGCAAAGAGATATTTGAGTGCCGAGTGATCCGTATACACCACGCATTTGGTCAAGATAAGATATGGCCGAAACTTCTCAAACGCATACACCACCGCTAATAATTCTTTTTCCGTAGTGGTGTAATGGGTCTGAGCTTCAGTCATAGTTTTGCTCGCGTAGTGGATTGGCTGGAAATGTTTGGTTTTGCGTTGCCCCAAGACTGCACCGATTGCAAAGTCACTTGCATCGCACATGAGCTCGAAGGGTAAATCCCAGTCGGGGGCAACTAGAATGGGTGCTTCCGTAAGCTTTTTCTTAAGTGTTTCAAAAGCTTCGATGCACTCAGGAGAGAAGATGAAAGGAGCATCTTTTTCGAGAAGGTGGGTCATAGGCCGAGCGATTTTAGAGAAATCTTGAATAAATCTACGATAAAACCCGGCATGACCTAGAAAACTCCTAACACCTTTGACAGTAGTAGGATGAGGTAGTTTAGCAATGACATCAACTTTTGCTCTGTCAACCTCAATCCCATTCTTAGAAATCTTATGGCCGAGGACTATGCCCTCTTTGACCATAAAGTGGCTCTTCTCCCAGTTTAGACATAGATTGGTGTCTTCGCACCTTTTAAGCATTTTGTCTAAGTGGGAGAGACATGTCTGAAACGAGTCCCCAATGACCGAGAAGTCATCCATAAACACCTCCATAGTTTCCCCGATCATGTCGTGGAAAATGGCCATCATACAACGTTGGAACGTGCCAGGAGCATTGCATAAGCCAAAAGGCATACGTCTATAGGCAAACGTCCCGTATGGGCAGGTGAATGTGGTTTTCTCTTGATCCAGCGGATCAATGGGGATCTGAAAGTAACCTGAGAAACCATCAAGGAAACAATAGTACTCGTTCCCTGCTAATCTCTCAAGCATCTGGTCCATGAAGGGTAGAGGAAAATGGTCTTTACGGGTGGCTTCGTTTAACTTTCGATAGTCAATACAAACACGCCATCCCGTAACCAATCGAGTTGGAATTAACTCGTTTTCTTCATTCGTGACAACAGTAATGCCACCCTTTTTTGGAACGCAATGAATGGGGCTAACCCAAGGACTATCAGAGATCGGGTAAATTAGACCGGCATCAAGAAGTTTGAGAACCTCTTGTTTGATAACCTCGTGAATCTTAGGATTCACCCTTCTCTGACTTTGGACTGCTGGTTTGAAGTCATCCTCCATTAAGATTTTGTGGGTACAAAACTCAGGGTTGATACCCTTAATATCGGAGAGTTTCCAAGCAATTGCTTGCTTGTGTGACTTCAAGACCTTTATGAGAGCAGTTTTCTCCTCCTTGGTCAAGTCTTTAGCAATTATGACGGGTAATTTATCATCTCCCTCCAAGAATGCATACTCGAGATGAGGAGGTAGGTCCTTAAGTTCAACCTCGGGAAATTCTTCAGTAGACGATTGCACTAATTTGATTTCCTCATTAGTGATCTCCTTCGGAGGAAGTGAAGATGATGGATCTTCATTGAGCAATTGCTCAAGATAAAGAATATCCCCCTCCGAATCATAAACACCATCAATTCCAGGCGGAATTGATTCATCAGTAGCCAGAAAGTCATCGATCTCTTCCAGAAGGAAGTCACCTCCCTCAAACGGAGTGAGAGAGGGGGAAGAGTCGGCAATGATAGGTTGAGAAGGTATGGTGGAATTGGAATTCCCACTCACAGAATTATGAAGATAACCAAGAAACTCTTGAGAGTACTCCTCTGAAGCAATGTCAATTAAATCGACTCGATTAATTGATTCAGTATCATAATTTGAGGAGTACCTCGAAGTTTGATCGAGGTTAAAAGTAACAGCTTCATTACCCACACGGAGAGTGATCTCTTGCTCAAATACATCTATGAGAGCACGGCCCGTCCTCAAGAAGCCCCGCCCAACAATGAGGGGAACTCGAGGGTCAGCATCGAAATCAACAACAACGAAGTCAGCTGGAAAATGGAACTTTCCTACTTTCACGAATACATCCTCGGCAATGCCAAGAGGACGCGAGATAGATCGATCTGCAAGCTCAAGAGTCATGCAGGTAGGAATAAGTTCCGGAAGAGAAAGTTTCTTCCATACTGAATACGGCATCAGATTGATGCTTGCACCAAGATCGGCAAGGGCAAAGCACTCAATCATCCCGGGAAAAACACAAGGAAGAAGAAATTTTCCGGGATCTCCTAGCTTCTCGGGAAGCTTCTTCAACAAGACTGCTGAGCAATTCTCATTCAAAGGAGTCTTAGCCATTTCAAACAGCTTTTCTTTGTTGCTCAGCATATGTTTAAGAGTGGATGCAAACTTGGGCATCAACATGATGGCATCCGCGAAGCTTATGTCAAAGTGTAGCTCTTGGAAAATTTGAAAGAATTTTTCCATTTGATGACTAGCTTTCTCGCGGAGCTTCTGCTCATGTAACCGTGAGGGGTAACGAATAGAAGTTTTGGATTTAGGGTCAACAACTGGAGGTTCAAAAAAAACTCCAGGCTTGGTTTTGGGGACAACTTGAGGATGGACATTACTGGCACCTCCGTTATTAGTAGGAAGTTCCTTGTCCTTTGTCGCCTCAGGTTCGCTTTCCACTACCTTCGGGAGAGAGGAAGAAGAGGTAGTAGGAACAGCGGGTCCAGAATAAGAAGCACCACTTCGGGTTGTGATCGCCTTTGCATCGCCCCTCGGATTAGCGATCGTGTTGCTAGGTAGAGTACCTGAGCCCGAGGGTCGATCATTTAAAGACTTCTTGATGTCAGAAATCTGGCTGACCAACAACCGATTCATTTCCTCTTGGGATTTCATGAATTGTTTCAACAAATCATCAGATGATGGTCCAGTTGGAACAATGGCTTGAGTTTGCACAGGAAAATTCTGGCCTCTATTGTTAGGATTAGGGCCTTGATTCTGAAAATTTCCTTGATTGTTTGCATGAAAATACCCTGGGTTGAAATTTCCCTGACCTGGGTTTCTATTGAAATTTCCTTGGTGTTGGAGATTTTGATTCTGATTTTGAAAACCGTTGTTTGGATTGAAATGACCTTGGTTTTGGAAACCTTGGTTTGGTCTATTCTGATTCTGATTACGGTTTTGGTTGAAACCGGGAGGTCCAGGGTAGTGGTTAGGACGGTGGTTCGGGTCTACAGGAGCACGATATTGATTGCCTCCTTGATTAGACATCCCGCCCACAGCATTGGCTTCAAAAGGGTTACCATCGGTGGCCATACAGTTATAGTAAGCATGGGGGCCACCACAGGTAACACAGACTTCCACTTTCTTAACTTCAGCAGGAGGTGAAGTTTGTGGAAAAGAGACTTTCTTTTGATTGGAGAGAACCAAAGCTTGGATAGCTTCCGTGAGTTTATCAATCTTAGCATCGGTGCTAGACTGACTCACGGGCGATGAAGACGAAGAAGGACCAACACTGACTTGGGAAACAACCGGCTTGCTTCGTGCAGTGCGGACTTTAGACTTGTTCTCGATTATTGCTAAAGCTTCTTTGACAGTTTTGCTTAGGAAATTTCCTCCCGCGGAGGAATTGAGAGAATCTTGATCAGATTGACTCACTCCATTGTAGAAAGTATCGAGTTGCATCAACTCGGAGAAACCGTGGTGAGGACATTTGCGAAGCAATTCCTTGAAACGATCCCACGATTCACTGAAGGATTCATCAAACTTCTGAGTGAATTTGATGATTTCATTTTTAAGACTCGTGGTCTTGGACGGTGGATAGAATTCATTCACAAATTTCTTCACCAGATCTTCCCATGTCTCTATTGATTGAGGGGGTTGTTTTTCAAGCCAAATCCGGGCTTGCCCCTCAAGAGAAAACGGGAATAGAAGAAGCTTCACAGCATCAGTAGGGACATTCTTATACTTGATGGTAGATGCAATCTTGTTAAACCATCGTATATGAGCATGAGGATCATCCCGCTCAAAACCGAAGAATTGATTAGAGGTTACAAGATTCAGTAACCCGGTCTTGAGTTCAAAGTTTTCAGCCACGATGGCTGGTACAACGATAGCATCTCCATACCCGTCGATGGGTGCCTGGAGAAGCTCGCACATAGGAATCTCATCCGCCATGATAACGGGAGTAGTGCGAACAGTCCGGATCTCAGATCCGACTGATGGAGCAGAAAGTCTACGAACACTCCTTCTTGGAATCTTGACAAGCTCACGAAATGGGCTTACAGATCTAGAAGAGCGAGTGCGCATACACTAGAGTTAACTCTAAGGAAACTCAGAGTTAAGGAGGGAAATGGAATTATGAAAATCTTTCACATGAGAATGAGAATTATGAAGACGTTTTATAAAAATGGGGTGAGAAGAATCTTTATGGGTTTTCTGGTTCTGAAACGTCGATATCACAACAAAATCAATTAACACAAAATCGAGGCAAAACAACAGTGAACTTTACCAATAATCCTAAGATGAATGGCTTCTTTGAAAAAGGTACACCAATCACAAGGACACAAATGCAAGTTTTAAATCTTTAGTTTGGGAACTTATTATGGTCGCACCCCCAGTTAGGTAGTGCACTGCCTTGGTTTTCGGTGGTAATCTTTTAAGTTGTTAATTATTAAAGAAAACGACGAATCTTTTTGTATTTTTATTTTTGATACATATATAGAAACAAAAGAAAAATATTTTTGTGTTTTATACGTTTTTGGCTATTTTTTTTTGGTTTTTGGATTTTTTAGAAGAAAATATGGATATATATATATACAGAGATGGATGATATAAACAAAGAGTGAGGATTCAAACAACTAATCTGCTACACGGAAGATAAATCAGCACAGCTCCCCGGCAAAAATTTGATGCGTGCCAGACAGTCAAGCTAAATCACACAAGCCCACCACTTGTGAATGGCAGACCGTAACCAGCTTAAAACTGCCTAAGCACGAATGCAATGAAGATCTGAGGAGTATAGAGTCTCCCCGGGTCGTTATGTCCCAGCGAGCTATGCAATGGATCAATCAACGTATAGTGATCGAGAAATTTGAACGAAAAAGAGATTATGATTTGATATTATAACTACAAGAAAAGCCAACAAGTAACAATGGCTTAAATGCAAATTAAAGGAGATTAAAAAGATAAAATCTATTAAATAAATGCTATCACTATAATTAAAATGATGTTTTTGTGTTTATGTTTTTATAAAACTGAAATTAAAATCTATGTGACGTACAAATTAAAAAGTGAAACTAACACAATATTAACCCTAAAAATATGAAAATGATGTTTTTACAATCCTAATGATAAAATAAAATATTTAGAAAAAGAAAATTATTTTTATAACTAATTATCTAATTAAAAACTATTTTTAACTATTAATTAATTACCTAAAATACAAGAAAATAGGAAATTAGGCTAGAAAAATAAGATTAAGACTTGGAAAAGTCTAAAATATCAGAATAGACTTTTCAAAACTATTTTTGTATTTTTATGATTATTTATCTATTTTCTAGGAATTTTAAACTATTAAAAACTAATTAAATTACTAAAAATTACCAAATAAGCTATGAAAAATCTAGAAAATTACTTTTTTCACTTTTTATATTTATCTAAACCTAAGAAAAATGAAAACTTATTTTTTTGAACCTTTTCTGAATTTTTTGTATTAAATGCTATTTAAAAAGTGCTAAAAACTAATTAAAAATAAGAAAAATAGCAAAACAGCTAGGAAAAATCTGAAAATTTCAGGAAAACTCTAAAATAATGATAAGAAGCTAGGAAAATTGGAAAAACAAGTGGTTGTGTGGAGGAAAATGGATCTGCTATGAACTGAGCTTATGAATAAGCTCTTTAATAAGCCAAGTGATCCCAAACTAGCACCACACAGGAACAGAAGCTACCATATACTAAATGTGATCAAATCAAACAGAAATCAACAAGCTACAGCTACTGAATTGCAAGATACAAGGATTTGATGATTATGGTATTAAAAGCTAAAACAGAAATGGGTATCAACTTGCAGTCCAAAAATAAGCACCCAAATAAGCTAAAGAGCAGAATCCAAATGTTGATACCTAAACTAGACCTAAGTAGCTATTCAAAACCAAAATACCAGACCTTGGGGGGCTCTTATGAGCCTAGTACCAGTCCTACAATATCTGAGAAAAAACTCAGTGTAAGCTACCCCTGTGAGCAGGGCATCAGGTCCCAACTTTGAACTTATGCAGAAGCTTATTTAGCAAACAAAAGCTAAAACCAGAGAAGAGGTCTTAAAGACCACCTAGTCAACTGCTTATATCCCAAAAATGAAACCCTAAAAAACTTTAATAAGTCCTGTGCATCAGCTGCAAGTTCTACTCAAATCCAATTTTTACAACATTTTGACTTTTTGAAATAGATTGCAAAGTTGACTTTGGTGAGGTTTTGATCCAATTTAATGACTGATATTGATCTCTTTTGATGAAATGAACACAAAATAAGCACTGTGTAAGACTTTTAAACACAAGACAAGGTCTTTCAAATCCAAATCCACAACAGTGGACAAGTGAGACAGATTCAAGAGAAACTTTGACTTTTTGATCTAGCAAGCACAATATTTTGACTCAAATGAATGTACTTATGCTGAATAAACTTGAACCAATAATAAACTACCACTGCATTCAATTCTGGGACAGTTTTGACAGCAAACCAAACACCCCTTTTGCTACTAAATTGCAATAGAAAATGAGCTAAACTCCTATCCAGCTAAAACAACTGATCAAACTGAGTTTATATAACTAAAATATAGACTAATAAACAGCTTAGAACCAGTTATGGCGACAAACGCAGATTAGACCAAGAATCTTGAAAAATTACTTACAAGGGTCCTTTGGCCACTATGGCCTGCACAAACAGTGAAACCAGTACACTAGTCTAATCCAACCCAATTGCTTCCATTTCCACCCATTTCAAGTTCTGAATCACCCCATATCATCCTTGCATCATTTTTGTTCCAAATTGACTTTTGTTGACCAGTTGCACTTTTGCTCAATACTTAAACACAAGCTTATAAAAAGCTATTATAAGCTAATTTAAGCTTGTTTCAACTTATAAAGAAGCTTATTGAAGCTTGGGATTCAGATTTGGATATTGTAAATTCTAACAGTAACACAGAAACATGAAATTGTAACTAACACTTGAATTGAGATTTAAACTGAGTTGCAATAAACTTGGATAACTTTGTTTGATACAAATTGAGTGGAAAATACAGTTAAGAACTAATTAAGACATACATATTTAAGAAACGACATGCATAAATGAAAAACTAAAAACTAACTATTCTTCTTGCTTCCTCATGGCTCTTTTTATGCTCCAAAGTCTCTCTCTCACTTATCTGAGCACTTCCCATCAACAATCTCAACCATTGATTGGCTAGAACTCATCCTAGCCATTAATCATGTTTTGGCGCCAATTTCTTGTTTTGATATCAGAGACAGGGAAAGTGATGCATTTAATGAGGTGGGATGTTAGGTGAGGTGGGGGGGGGGGGGACAATGGGTGAAGTAGAGTAGCTATGGGAGGCTGGTTGGTGGCTGGTGGTGGGAGCAGACAGAGGTGTCGGGGGGACAGGGAAGGGGCGGGGTATATTATTTAAATCATTGGGTTTGGGGTTCGGGTTGTGGGTTTACTGGACCGGGTAAAGGGATTTGGGCCAGGGGTGTTTAGATTGGGCTTGGGGTTATATAAGGGTCCGGTTAGGTTTGTAGAGATAATAACATCAAGGACCAATTGTGCAATTCTTTGAAACCAAGGGACCAATCATGTAACTTATGAAGAGTAGTCAAAGGGTTGGTTTTGCCAACTTTAATAATCCAAGGGTTAATTTTTGACACTTTTGAAATTTCCAAGGACTAGTTTTGAACATTTTTGGATTTTCAGGGACTAAACTGTAATTTTCTCAAAACTTTTAGATTTTCCACCAAAGGACTAAATATGACAATTTATGATTTTAAAAAGACCTTTGGTGACTTTTCTTTTGAAATTTTGGCTCAGGGACTATTTTTGACAATTTAAGAAACTTGGGGGACTAAAACTGCAATTTTTGCAAATTTGATATGTTTTTCATCTGATTTTGATATTTTTGCATTTAAAACACATAAAACACTGATTTGTGATATTTTGATCATTTTGATGTGTTTCTGAGTGTTTTCAGATGATTTTGCAGTTTATTTTGTACAAAAATGATGAGTATTTACACACTCATCAATCCCCCACACTGAGATATTGCTAGTCCCTAGCAATGATTTGAGAAAACATAATGGATTTTAATCTCTTTACCAAAAGCCATTACTTCTGGAGTAGCCAAATGTTTCAGTTCAAGTAAGAACCATGGTACACCGATAACCATGTGATTTTGAGCAAACCACCAGCTTCCAACGGATTTGATTTGTCTTTACCAGAAGCCGTACCCTTCTAGACTAGCCAACTCTTAGATAAATTATCAATATTATCTTTGGTGAGCTGATTACCAATTATGGTTTTTCCACTGCCTTTACCACAAGCCATAATCTTGCGGGCTAGCCAACTCTTCACTTTTTAGGATATGGTGAGCTGAATACCATACAATTTTGGGCAAATTGCAAGCCGTCAACGGATTTGAGAAATCTTTACCAAGAGCCGTTTGCTCCTGGATTAGCCAATTCTTTTGTCTTACAGACATGGCGGACTGATAACCAGATGAGAAAGTGTAGAACACTTACTCCAAAAAAAAAAAAAAAAAAAATTGGCCAAAAACGGGGGGATTAGGCGGTATAATTACATGATAAAATTCGTGAGAATCCCCCCCCACACTTAGAAATGAATATTTCCCTCAATATTCAAAGTACCGGCGGTTATGCCGAAACAAAGAACGTGAAAGGGAAATACTAAGGCCATTATTTAGAAAGATGATTTTTTTTTTTTTTTTTTTTTTTTTTTTTTTTTTTTTGAAAAGACTTATATACAAAACCTGTGGGGCAACCCCCCCCCCCACACTAGGGTGGTAGAAAGAGGTAAGAAGACAGAAATATGGGTGAGAACCCATATGGCATGCTGCTGTTTTTGATTACCGAGTCGCTAGCTTGACTCGATCCCCGCATTCATTGGTTCATGGGGAAAGTTTGAAGATCCGGGACAACCACAGGAGGAATGTCCTCGCCAAAATAATGCTTCACTCGATGACCATTCACTTTAAAATTAGGACCATCGGGTTGAGATAACTCAATGGTACCATAAGGATAAACCTTAGCGATAGTAAATGGACCAGACCAACGGGACTTGAGCTTTCCCCGAGAAAATCTTCAATCTTGAATTGAAAAGAAGGACTCGATCACCAACGTTGAAAATGCGGTTCTTGATTTTTGAGTCATGAATCTTCTTTGTTTTTTGTTTATAGATCAAAGAGTTCTCGTAAGCTTGATCACGGAGTTCATTTAGTTCATTCATTTGAACTTTCCGGTGATCACCAGCTGTCTGAATGTCGAAATTAGCATGCTTCAAGGCCCAGTATGCCTTGTGCTCGAGCTCAACCGGTAGATGACACGCCTTCCCGTACACCAGTTGACTTGGCCAAGACGAAACCATAATGACGACGATCTGACGGCGTCCCACCTATAAGGCGAAGCCGTTGCAATTGTAATCTTATACGTAGAATTGGATTTTTCAGACTTTTAGGGAGGTAGACTTGTGGAGTAAAAACCTAAAATGATTGTAGTCCAGTTTGGACAGTATTTTAGGGTTCTCATAACCTATTTTACATCGAGATAAGTTATTTATTCCTTTGATTTCATTATGTCTTAGATTGAATGTGTGTATGCTTGCATGTTTAACATGTCCGGCTAATTTATTTGTGTGTTTGCTTAGATCAATAAAACCTAGTTATTAATTATTGATTGGTTGTCTCTTATCTTAATTGTAATTGGCTTAGGAGTGCATGAAGCCATCGTTGGGTTTTTAATGCTTGAGTAATCTTTGTTGAACATTAGTTTATAATTACTAGTGGAATTGTAGGCTAAACATCCAAAGAAAACCTTAGTGTTAAGTTTATGAATCCCAGAGATTTCGCAGTCATTAACCTTAAGGTTGTCTCAAAGAGTTAGGGATAAAAGCACACCCTACGACCTTAGAAAACACAACGCGTTAAGAATAAGGACGTGACAATTCAACCACCGATAAAAGATAACTAGGGAGTAATAGTATCTAGGTAGATACATCTTTAATCATCATACGAGCACACATCAATAGACATAGACTACCCATTAATTAGATAAATTAGATAAGTAGAGTAATCGGTAGAAGTACCAACCCCCAAATCTAAACCCCAAGATTTTTACCCTTAGCTTTATAAAAAAATATAGAAAAATAAAAAATTAATCTTCCTCAACCTCAACCTTAGCGTAGTAATTTCTCACTGGCATTCTTATTCCCCTACAGAATGATATCAATAGGCTTACCCAATACTACACTATATCGATTAGGTTCACTGCCTAGGGTGTTGAAAAACTTGCTCAACGAAAAGAAAGTTTCCTTTGACCCCGAACGCGACTTGTATGCGCATTAACTTTTTGGCGCCGTTGCCGGGGAATAGAATAGCTAGTTCGATTTCTATCTCGTTTAGGTTTCTTTGCTTGATTCCTATCAAATAGGATTTTTTTCTCATTTTTAGCTTCCTTGTAGTCTATCCCCCTTCTTTGTGTTTGTGTTCGTAAAACCCTTTTCATTTCTCACTGTGGCAAGTGAAGTTGCATTTGAATCATTAACAAATGAGGAACAATTGAATTTCACATATTGGATTGTTTTTTATTGTTCTAATGAATTTGTGAGTGATCTTAGAGATATCCAAAATGAGACGGGTGTAAGGTTGGATGGATTTGATAAACTTTGTGCTTGTGTGGTGATGGATCTGGACACACACCTTGTGTCAATGATATTTTGTATGATATTATTAATCACGCAGAATTTACTTAGTAATACTTTAGAAGATGGATTGTATGATGTATTGTATGTAAACACAGATTAAACACAAAACTTAAGCTTCAATATGATTAATGAATAATACGAGTGATCTTGCTTATCACTAGGGTTACACCTTGAAGCCTTTGTGAGTAATACGTAGGTAATTAAACTTGTACCTAAGACAATGACCTAGGATCTCCTTTTATACAACAAGGAGTCCTTTACAAGATAAGTATAAAGCTAACATTATAGAATATACATAAGATCTATTCTATACTTATCTAAACACGTTTTCCTATAGCAGTGGTAATAATGTACCAGCAGTGGTAATACGTTTCCACTGCTAGTGTATTCCAAGCAGTGTAAACCACAACTATCCATGGTAACGGATTATTCCCAACAATCCTCCCCTAAACTTATGATTTCTCTGCAAATCAATAAGTTTCTTCAATCTGCATTATCTTCAAGGATTTGGGGAATTCAACCAAACACTTTACTTCTTTCTCAACTTCTGAATAGCTCTTGAACATTGATCTTGAAGCCTGAGTAACAATGCTCTGACCTTCTCATTGTCTTCATGAACTCTTATTGTTGAACATAACATCACTGTGAGAGTTCCAGCTCTGAGTGGATATTCTTTCTCAGCAAGCATGAATGCATCTACTCCATTTGCTGTAGAAACATGATGAACTTCACATGAGTCATAATAAAACCATTTAGTACTAGGACATGTGCATGAGAATTTCCAGAAATCATCATTAACATTAGGTTCTTAGAGCCTTCTAAGATTAATCCATAACTGCATCTCCTTCTTATCTTTGAGATCTTGAGCATTAAACCTTTCTTGAACTAATCTCCATAGTGTATCAAGATCATCACTATCAAAAGCTTTTATAAGATCTTCAAATTGAATGAATGATGAAGTTTCACCACCTAGCCTTGTGATCTTCCATGTTGGAGCAAAATTGCTAGCAGTGTAAACTTCCCAATCAATGATAGGATGTCTTACTTGCAGTGGTTCTGGATAAAAATCTTCTTCTACAATCACAATCACTCCAGTCAATTGTTCTTTAGTGAATTTCTCAGTAGGAATTTCTTGTTCTTCAGCAACTTTAGTCTTCTTAACAGTTTGAGAGTCACTTTCTTTGGCCTTTCTCTTCAATCCAGGAAATATTTTTGCTTCTTCTTCGGAGTACATAGAAACGAAATCACTGTCTTGCCTTTTTGCTCTGTAGTAAGCTCTTTCAACTTGATCATCAGGCATTCCTTTGAATTGATGCTTCTTCCAACCACCAACATGAGAACAATAAGTCTTCATATATGAGAGAACTTGTGCTTTGGTTGGTTGTCTTGATTTCTTTTGGCCCTTTCTGACTGTACTAATCACATCTTCAAGTGCTTGATTGTTCTTCATTTGAATGAGATCCTTCAACTGAGCAGTTCATTGTTCTTCAGTTAAGGATGCATCTACTACAAGGTCAATTGCCTTTTTCTTGATTATTTGATTATTAGCAATCAAGAACTCAATATCATCTTCAGTAGGAACATAAATGAACTCTAGAGTCTTCTCTCTAAATATTGTAGGTTGAACAGTGGAAATTAGATTTTCCAATCTATCCCGCCTTTTAGCCTCAAAAAAGCTTGCAACTTCCAATTCTTCAAGCTTTTTCTTTTTAGCAACTTGTTCTTCATTAAACTTTTCAGCAATTTCTCTATCAAGAGCAATCTGTGCATTCTTTGCTTGTTCTTTCTTAGAAATCTTCCTTCCAGGTTGCTCTTCACTTTCCATAACTGCTTTACCTTTATCTTTCTTTTGTTTATCACCTTCTTCACTTGCAGTGGCAACTTCATGATCATCAGTGGCAAGTACTGGCTCTGTAGTGAAAATTGAATCAATGGTAAAATCAATTGCAGTACAGAAAATATCTTGCTCTAGTTGCTTTCCTTGAGTATCAGCTTCCTCTGCACCTTTACTAGAAACACCTTCATCTTCAAAATCAATTCTCCTCCCCTGAGTTTAAACATCTGTTTTCCTCCCCTGTTTGGGAGAATTACCCAAATCTTGATCAAAACCAGCTGAATCATCATCATTAGGTGAGGATGAAGATGAAATCACCAACTTTGCAGGTTTCTTGTGCTTTTTCAACCCCTTCAATTCATCCTTCAAGGTCTGAATCTCCTCTTTTAAATGTTTAATATCCTTGGCATGCTGCTTCTTGACATGTGCCAAGTCCGTCTGTAGAGATTCAACCTGCTTGACTAACTTTGTACACAAAACCATCAATTCCAATTGTTGCCCACTGCCCTCATCACTTCCAACTGTGTGACCAGTTGGGAGAGGTAAATCATGGGGCATTGGCTCAGATTCCTCCCTAGTTGGACTAGGTTGAAGTCTAGAACCACCACTGCTTGTTCCTAGAACAAAAGGTTCAGAAACTTGCTGTGTTGTCATGAAAGAAGGTGGTTGTTCGCTCCTCCTCTCATAGGTGTGAGAAACTTGTGGAGTATAATCAATGTTTGGAACAGAGATTATGGGTGTGTTTTGTTCAGTTGTAATCTTTGCAAGCATTTGAGGTAAGAGTGGTGTAAAAATCATGTTGCCATCTTTATTCATGTTTTGAAAAACTTTAGGCTTTAGGCAACTGATTTCATAAACATTAGTATGGGGTTGCAGTTGAAACTCATTTAGCACTGCTTGTACAAACCTTGGATACATTAAACATTTTGTTGAACTCTTTACATTGCCAGTCATACTTGTAAAAATATAATTTGACCAGTTAAAAATCTTATCAGTGGCTAGACAAACCAAAGGGTAAGCCATGGTGGAACTAAATTGCTCATAAGATGTTTTCTTTGGACTAAGACAATGTAAGAGAGTATGAATCAAAAATCTCCATTGGGGACAAAAACCACTCTTTTTGAAAGTAGCCTTTTTATCAGTGGTATCATACCCCATGGATGATAAAGTATCATGAATTTCGGGCATAGGTAATGTGATGAGACCATTGAGATTACCCAATTGGAGTACTCTCCTCAAGGATGCCTCAGTAACATCAATAGTTACCCCATCCACAGTAGCTCTTAGAGCATCCACTGTTTCATGTGTATCTCCATTCTCAAGTGTTATGGACTTAGAAGAAGTCCAAAACTGTTTGATTTGAGAGATATAGATTGTGGGTTTTAAAAGCAAAGCATACCTGATATGGGTGGTATTGAGAAAGTCCACAATCTGATGAAAAACAGGGCCACTCTTCTCGTTTGACTTGTGTAGGTAGGCCACTAGGTTGTGCTCATCTGCAAATTTTAATGGTGCCATACAAACTTTTGATGAAAAACGCTATTATGTCAGTAAGAATTGAAAGAATAACTAGCCAATTGAGAGAGAAAGATATATAGGGTTAGGGTTTAGAATTATTGCGCAAGAAAAATTATCTTTAGAAAGTATTTATCACAATATGGAAAGAAGATAATTTTCTTAAAATTTTAACCCTATATTTATGGAAAGTGTTTTCTTTCAACAGCTAGTAAAAAATTTGTTACTGACACAATCAGTTGTAACGGCTAGAACAACAGTGGTAAAATAACACTGTCCGTGGAAACTGTGAACTAGCAGTGGGAATTTTTTCACAAAAATTTCAAAGAGCAGTGGTAAAGAAAAACGTATGAAAACTAGACTACTCTTATCATAGTTTTTAGCAAACTACCAGCTATCAACGGATTTGATATGTCTTTACCATGAGCCGTTTGCTATGGACTAGCCAACTCTTAATCATAAAGAATATGGTGAGTTGATAACCATATAGTTTTTGGTAAACTATCAACCATAAACGGATTTGTCAAGTCTTTACCAGTAGCCGTTTACTCTGAACTAGTTGATTCTTATGTGGATTAGACATGGTGAATCAATAACCATTTGTTGTGTATCTCAGATATACACCTTTTGAGATCAACTCCGACCAATCTTGGTTGTCTGTATATGATAGAAATAACCAACTTGTTATTAACCAAAATTACTTTTAACCAAACCATTACCCAAGAAAAATATCTTCCAAAGTCAACCCGATAATATCTATATTTACACCTTAACCTACCAAAATAGGAAAAAGTAAATATGCTCATTAATTAACCCTTTCAACCGACTTTGTCTATATAAGGGGGCTTGGTTTAATGTAATCTATATCAAAGCACATTCAAACACACAAAATCCCTAAAAAAAATAATCATGAGCAATCCTTCCAACACCATTAACATCTCTTCTGATTCAGAAGAAGAATATGTGATCGACTCAGAGACTTCCTCAGAAGCATCAAGATGGGCTGGATACTTTCCAGCATGGGCTGGAAGCACTTCATCCAAGAAGTACACTAAAGAAACTGCCAAGCTTGTACCTGCTGCAAAACCTGCACCATCTCTTGAGTTTTACTCAAGCTCATCAGATGATGATGAGACAAATGATGAAACCTATTCCATGGCCAAAGAATTGCCAAGAGCTCTTTCAATAGCACTGGAAATAGCTATCTCCAATATGAAGCAGATATCCATGCCAACGAAGCCTGCAATGCTTCCAAAACCTCCTTCACAAGTTCTTGGTCTTCCTTGTCCAAGGATGCAATCTACCTTTGAGAACAAATGGAAGAGAGCACAGAAAAACAAGCATGACTATGTGGGCAAAGGCAAGAAGCTAATGGAGTAGTTGATGTTAGATGTAGGATGTGCTAGGTTGCAGTCTTTTGTGTGTTGATAATTTGCAGTACTTTCACTTTGGTTGTAATGAATCATGTTTTATTAATAAAATGAAGTTTCTTTGTTTTCCTTTTTCCACAGTAAGAGCAAGCCTGTTACCATTTTTTGCAATATAGTTCCCACTGTTGAAAATAATTCCTGCATAAAATTTAGTGGACAACTAGAAAGACAAACACCAAAGAGTAACCATTCAATGTAAACAAAGAATCCTTCAAATCCGCAAAGCACAAACATAAACCAAACACTGGAATCACTGTTAAGGTTAGCAATGGTTAGTGTAAATCAAGGAATGAATATAGCAGTGGCTATAGTCAATTAGGTCAACTTATAGACACTGATACACTTTCCAAGGCCACATGACTCCATTTACTTCTCAACCACTTACACCTTCCCCACATAAACTTCTTGTTACAGCATAACCTCTATTAAAGTGCATCTTACTCACATACTTCACATATTACTACCACATAAGCACTTTTCTCTTAAAAGATTTTCAAAAGATCACCATGAGCAGGTCTAATCCAATCAATCTTTCCTCAGACAATTCATTTTCAGACAGTGCATGGGATGAATTTTTGTTAATCAAACCAAGCAGAGTAGAGAAATAAGAGTTTGAAGAAGTGTCATCTAGAAAAAGATCTCATATGTCAATGAGTATCACCCCATCATTTGCTAGTCCATCAAATCTGTAACCAGTACCTCAGGATGCTTTAACCAAGGGAGATAGTTCAATCAGTTCATATGTTTCTCCCTATGAGGAAACAGGTGATGAGACTTCCACTAGAGCCTTGAGTGTGCCTCCCCTTGCTACAATACTCCCTGATGAAGAGCTCCAAGCACCACGTGTAAGAGCTTTGAGAGCAGCACCATCACCAGCTGGTCCTACATCATCCTCCCCACTAGTCAGAGAAGTGGTAAGGGGGTTAGCATGCCCTAGAGTGTATGAGTGGATTAATATGTGTGGAGCTCCTAAGGTGATGCCAAAGTGGGGTTTCCCAAAGAAACCATAGATGGTAGATGATGGTTAGATTGGGGATGAGTTATGAAGCTTGTATTTGGGGTAGGGTGTTGTTTAGTTGTTTTCAGTTGATGTAATGATGCTTGTTATCTGTATTCCATGGATGTATCTACTGCACTCAGTCTGCAGTTTTGTGAAATAATAATAATAATCCATGGTTTTCTTTATCATTAGTGTTCTTGCATCATACATGTTGTTCCATTAACTCCTCCTCCAAAACTGACATACTGTCCATCATAATGCTCAAAATCAGAAAGATAGGACTTGTTGCCAGTCATGTGCCTTGAACACCCACTATCTGTATATCCTTGATCTGATCTTTTTGTCCTTGGATGTTCCTGCACATAAGAGTAAAGAGTTAGTTTCTTTTGGGGACCCAAGCCATGATTGACTTGGATCTACCTCGTGTATCAATATAGTTAAATCTATCAAAGGTCATTGATACACCATTGGGATTGGTTGTAGAGGTATTTCCTTCAGGTTTCCATTCCCAACGTGCTGAGGCCTTGACAGCATTGCCCATGTCCCCCCTTTTCTTGTTTACAACCCTTGCAGTGGTAACTTTTGAATGAGCAGTGGTAACTGCTGGTTTGTTTTTAGGTACCCAATGTTGGTTATAATGAACCTTGTTATTCTGAAAAGTTCCTTTCCCTGTTTGTGCAGATTTTGCAAAAGATGGTTTGGATTTTGCACTTTTAACAGGTGACATAGGGTGAGCAGTGTTAACAGTTTTTGCAGTGGCAAAAGTTTTGAGGCCACTTCATAGTTGAACTGCTCTTGGGACCATTTTGCAATGTGAATTAGGGTGTACATTATTTTGAAACATGTTAGAATTCACCCTTTTATTCTCATGGACTTCCCTTCTCCCATTATGATAGGCATAATAAGCATGCAAATGATCAAAACTACCACAGATATAGCATGCCTTATTGTACATAACAAAATCACTACCTAGTTGTTGAGATTTAACATGATTCCAACTCCTCTGGTTACCCCTAGGAGCTGTAGGCTTGTTCCTATACATCTCAGCATACCTTACAGTTGATCTAGGTTTATTAACTGGTTTCCTAGGTTCCTCTATAACAGTATTAACAACTTTTGGGATAGAAGTCTCTACATTCTTTTTAACATTCTCATCAACAACAAATGAGTCACTAGCACTCTCAAAAACATCATTATCATGCTTAACTTCATTCTCACTTTTCACAGTTGTGTCCTTTAAAGGACCATATTCTCTTTCAAGATCCTTAAACTCTTCTAGTCCTGTATGAGCTAAATCTATACCTGGAGGTGATGGAACACCTCTTAGTTGTGGAGGCACTGTTTTATAACCCATACTAGACTTAGCTTTATTAATGATTTGAGCATTCCAAATTTTATCAATTGACTTTGACTGATAATACAAAGTGTCAACAAATAAATTAACATTCTCAGTTTTTTCTTTAAGCTTTTCAAACTCTTTTTGGTATGCTTCATTCACAGCTTTTGTATGTTTTACCTCTCTTCTAAGAAGAATCATATCATCATTGTATTTTGACTCATTTTCTTGATAGTGCTTTAGTTGAGTTTCCAATACAGCTATAGCCAAGGTTGCAAAAACCGCTAGGCGCTAGTCGGGCGGTCGACCACCGCCTAGCGCCTAGGCCGCCTAGGCGGATTGAACTTTTCTATATAAAAAATGTAAAATTATATGTATTTGATATAAAATATGCATAATTTATATATTTTAAATAATTATATTAATTTTCTTAATTATATATCTTTTGTATATGTCGCAAAATTTGCATTATGTGTTGTTTTGATTAAGTTTTGGTATACTTTTATTAAAGCCCAATGAGTTATTCGTTGTGCTTATTGTATAAACTTTTTAATGGGGCAAGAAAACACTTATTAAAACAAAATTAAGAAAATCAAAACCCCAATTGAAGTCAACTAGGGTTTCAATTTTGGATCCATAACTCCAAATCAACAGAGTTTCAAAAATTAAAAACCCGAATCAGAAAAACCCCTATTTAAAAAAAAAAAACGTTGACATTTGGTTGACTTTCGTTGACCGCCTAGGCCGCCTAGACCGACTAGCTCCGCCTAGGCGGATGTTTGACCGATTTTTGACTTTTCCGCCTAGCTTGGCCGATTTGCTCTAAATCGGGGCGGTGTATGCCCGCCTAGCGCCTAGGCGCCGCCTAGGCGGCCGCCTAGCCCGCTTTTTACAACACTGGCTATAGCTCTCCTAAGGTTAGACACAGTATAATTAGAAGTATATAACTCTTGTCTTTCATTAGAATATAAATCATTAAGCCTTTCAACTTCTCTAGCAGCCCTACATGTTTTAGAACAACTTTCAAAGTTTTGTACCTCAGAGTCAGAGAAAGCCATAAGAACAAATTCAGTAGCAACAAGAGCAGCATCAGAATGTTCTTCTTCTTGTTCATCAACCATGAAACTCCAATCATAGCTCACACCATCAATAGCCAACATTGCCTTTGGTTCTTCCACAATTGGTTCCTTCTTTTGCTTGCACCAAGTAGACCTGTTGTCCTTGGTCTTTGGTATTCTACATTCTCTAGCAAAATGTCCAAACTTGTGACAGTTAAAGCACTCCACTTTCTTCTTATAAAAGCCTGTAGTTTCACTCCCATTGATGTGAATAGGCTTGCCAGTCTTCTTTTAGAATTTCTGAGCCCTCATGCTAAGAAGAGCTATCTGCCATTTTATATCCATCTCCTCCAAGTCATCTTCATCAATTTGCTAAATGTCTTCATGAGTTAAGACAAAGCCATCTACTTGAGTAGAGATGAAAGCATAAAAGGTAGGATCTCCAATACTAGCAACCTTCTTCTTTGAACCTGCAGTGGTAACACTAATATTACCAGTGGAAACTTTAGAACCAGCAATGGCAACATCATCATCACTGTCAACAAAGGTTGACAACAATGCCAAGCTACTAGAGCTTATACAAAGTTTCCCTGCCTTCTTCAACCTTTGCTCAATAAGTTTGAAGTTGTTGTAAAGGTCATTGAGCTTCATTGTTTCTATGTCTGATTTGTTTTCCCAGACAGTAACATTAGTTTGAAACTCTGAAGGCAAACCTCTTAGAAACTTCAAATTGAGGTCTTCTTTTTCTACCTTAATGCCAAACACAGTCAGTTGTGTGACAATCTTCTGAAGTTTGGTAAAGATGCTATCAAGTGAGTCATTGCTTGAAGCAGAGAAGTTTTCATAACTTTGCTTCAACAATGTCTTTTGTGTCTTCTTTGTAGCATCATTACCACCAAACACTGAGCAAATATCTTCAAACAGTTCTTTAGCAGTCATGTGCTTGCTGAATGCAATGATCTGATCTCTAGGAAGAGTCATCAGCAACAAACTTCTAGCCTTAATGATACACTTACACAGAGCGTTCGGGGTCAAAGGAACTTCCTTTTCATCGAGCAAGTTTTTCAACACCCTAGGCAGTGAACCTAATCGTTGTAGTGTAGTATTAGGGTAAGCCACGGGAATTGATATCGTTCTCTAGGGGAATAGGAATGCTAGTGAGAAGTTACTACGCTAAGGTTGGGGTTGAGGAATATTATTTTTTATCTTTTTATGTTTTTTTAGAAAAGGAAAAGTACGAATCTCGGGGTTTGGATTTGGGGGGTTGGTATTTCTACCTATTACTCTACTATTATCTAATTATCTAAACTAAGGTGGTGGTAGTCTATGTCTAATTATTGTGTGCTCGTATGATAGTTTAAAGATGTGTTTACTTAGGTTTTACTACTCCTTAATTATCTCCTATTGGTGGTTGAATTGTCACGTCCTTATTCCTAGTTGCGTTGTGTGTCTAAAGTTATAGGGTATGCGTTTCTCCCTACTCTTTGAAGTTACCAAAGGGTCTCATCTACAAAACCCACAAGGGATGATAAACTCTAACTCTAAGGCCTCTTTGGATTGTTTAGCTTACAACAACTCAAGGTGCTATAACCTAAGGTTCACAAAGATTAATCAAGCATTAAGTACACAACGATGACCTATCGCATTACTAGATCATTAATCAACTAAGATAAGAAACAACCAATCAATATTCAATAACTAAGTTTCATATTCCCTAAGCAAACACACAAGTAAATTAGCCGGACATGGAGAACATGCAAGCATACACACAAATAATTGAAGACATAATTAAATTAATGAAGTAAACAGCTTATCTTGGTGTAAGATAGGGTTTAAAACCCTAAAATATGACCTTGGTTCGGTTTAGGTTTTACTCCAAAAGTTCACCCAAAAGACCTCTCTAAAACTGAAAAATTCGGATTCTATATATAAGATTACATGTGCGACGGTGTCACCTTATGATTTGTGACGCCGTCGTGTCGCCGTCATTGGGGTTTCGTCTTGGCCAAGTTAATCTTGCGACGGCGTCACCTTATGCTTGTGACGCCATCCTCTTTAGCTTCTGACGCCGTCTGGATTGAATCTAGGCCGTCTGAGTAGCGACGGCCTACTCTTTTAAAGCCTGACGTCGTCACTTGAAAATAGGGTTTTTGGCTTCTGTATCGTCACAAAAATCCTCCAACGGCGTCGCAGATAAGCAGTGACGCCGTCCCCTTGTAATTTAGCAGCATGAGTGTCTCGATTCTTGACTTTGGCCATTTTCTTCATATATCCATGCCTTTTCGTACAAATAAGTACCATTACAGCAGTTTGCCTTTAAGAGACCTAAAAAGTGAAAAGGAACGATATTAAGCAATAACGGATACAAAAGTGATCAAATAAGGGCTTAAACGACCCCTCAAAAAGGTACATTTTAAAACCTTATCAAATATCCCTACACTTGATATTTGCTTGTCCTCAAGCAAATGTGCTTTTAGCCAATTAATTTATAAGTTAGGGGTCATGAAGCATTGGTTTAAAACAGTCCACAACACATATAAGCCCCGCAAAAGTCATAACAAGCATGGAAATTACATACTAGCACCTCACATGGGGTGTTTGGATACTCACATCTCTCGGGTGTATATGAAATATAGCAAATTGGAAATGGAAGATAAACACTCATTAACCGGTCCTAGTACATAGATTACCATAGGCTTGAGAATAGATCAAACCTCCATCGCTTTGGCGTAAGCACCTAGGAAAGACTATCAAAGAGGTCTTTAAAAGGTTGTAATGTTAGGCTTATAGTAGGGAAACAAAGGGTTTGGTGGGATAGGCTATTTAGTGGTGGCAAGTCAAAAATCTCTATGTTAAATGCATACGAAGAATGGCGTTGCTAAGCCAAGACTCGACACTCTAAACTCTAGATAACCAAAATAAACAAACATAAATTTAAAGATAGATGTAGGATGGTAGCCCGTATGTTTTTTTATTTTTTTATTTTATTTATTTTTTTTTTTTTCATACACTTTTACTCTACCATCCTCTACGATAACATCAAAATAATAGGGATTTATAGCACATCCCTACACTTGAGTTTTTATTACTCTAACACTAATATGACCCGAATTGAAAAGATCAAAACACTTGGAGTACATTATTACGCAGATAAGGGAATTGGCGTTCCCTTTTAGTCATTTAAAACTTTAACTTTTCCCATGAGTCCCAATCGTCCCAAAACTGTGTACAAAAGATATGACTCAACTTAGCAACTCATGCAAGTAGTTAGATAATTGAACTAAGGGTTTAGGGTGATAACAATAATGCACTAAAAGTGAGTGCATACAAGGTAGGCTAAGGCGATTTGGGTGTACATTTGGGGGTGGGGTGTAAACAATGCTCTTCATTGATATTCCGAAAAACCGAAACATCACGAGAACCGCGAAAAGGATAGGCTCTGAGGGGTTAACTAGGGGTATCGTGTACTAAAGATGAGTACAACGCAAAGGCGTGGGGGAATTACTCAACCGATGTGGAAGAAGTAATTATATTACGGGTAGCAAACAAGGGTTATCCTAATGCCTCTTATCATTTAGTTATTCCTAACTACACAAGTGTAGTCTTACTAGCGATCTCGGAATGCATCACAAAACAAGTTCTAGAATCTAATATACTACCGGTTCACACTCTAAGCATTGAAGATGAATGCTTTTAATTCCTACTAATCTAAGGGCGATCCTCACATTTTGGTGGAATTTAGGTGGTAAAGGGTTTTGTGCTAGTCATATAACTTCCTATCCGTGAGACGCTTTTGTTAAGACTAATGGCCCACTCCTATATGTCATGAAAAATTTTAAATTTGGTGCCAAAATTACCCTAACCGACATTTCCTCATGTTTTATTACGCAAATGCAATTAGACAAAGCAAATAATCAAGGATAAACATAGTTTCAAAGTTCCCGTTTTATTTTCCCTCCCTACACTTAAACTGAACATTGTCCCCAATGTTCCCCGAAAGTATCAAAGTTATGATAAAAAAAGGTAATAAAAAACGAAAGAAACTAATACTCCCCTGATTAGCTCGGTAGGATCCGTGTGTGAAGTAGTGGTTAAATTTCCAAGAAGAATGTATGCGTGAAAAGCTCCTTCCAACTTTATGTATCTTCTTCTTGATAAACAAAACCTGCACACTTGAAGAAAACAAACGAAACCTTCGCGTAAAATCGGCGGTAATAATATATAAGACTCGATTTAAACTAGGATATAATTGCTTGTGGAATGGATGTTTACAGAATTTCTAAGAAAATTAAGACCTGGAAAATTCCAAAAATTCATAAAACGAGAAAAGTAATCTGATGTTTTTACTCCTTCCTGACGCCGTCAGGTTGCAATCCTGACGCCGTCAGGTTATCCTGACAAAAACTGGTCTGCGATTTTCTGGAAAAATTTATGGAAAACATCCATTATGACTCGATACAAGCATTTGACTCGAACAAACACACAAATATATCTTTTAATGCATTGTTATTCTCATGTTTACGTTTCTTATGAAAATGCGTGTAATCCTCCCTACACTTATCCTTTATGTAAAATACATTTATATGCAATTAAGACGAGGTTAAAAACAAAATAAAGCATTTTTACAAATTTAAACATGAGAATAAACATCAATAAAAGATATATGACACTAACAAGCAAACATTTAAGCATGGGTTGCCTCCCACGAAGCGCTTTTCTTTATTTAAGAGTCTTGTAGCTAGACTCCTAGTCGTGCTCCTACGTTGCCTCGCTTTGCATTCTCAATGAGAATTCTATCATGTTGATAAAATTTTCATCGACTCTATACCTAGGCCCTAAGGTCAAGCAATCCTTATAATAATGCCTCCTTCTTTTCCACATAAATTTATAACCTTTTTCAACATCGTCCTTGCTTTTGTCCTTAAAAGCTTTGATGTTGTCTCGTTCATAAATGGGCAAGTGGCTATATTCATTTGTTTTCCAAGGCATCCTATAAGTGATCTCATCAGTTCCTTCCTTAAACCTAACCGTTCCATCATGCTTGTTATGGCTCATTTTAGATGTTTCAACAAACGGTTTCCCTAGCACTACTTGGGATAGGCTATAGTCAATGATGCATCCTACATCTTCTAGGACCATAAAATCAACTAGGTAGGTGAAATTTCCTATAAAGACATGCACATCCTTGACTCTTCCCATAAAGTTGCAAATTCCACCTGGATACTTAGTGTCTCTCCTAATATTAAGTCAGTCATTCATAATGTCATTGTAAACAGCAGATGACATCACATTAATGGGAGATTCCGTATCTATGTAAGCGTGGTCGACACTCCTATATCCGATCATACAAGGGATTTTTAGGTTCCAGGGATTTCCTCTCCTAACTTTGGGCAGATCCTAATGATAGGTGATTGTGGATTATCGATTATGTATTGATGGTAAGCAACCTCTTCCTTAGTGGGGTAAAGATTGAAGTAAGCACTATCTACCACATTCATATTTTTGTTCATCATGCCATCTTCTGAATTACTGTTAATCATAGAGCCAACTACAGAGGCGCTGACAACTTTCTCAACAGCTTCCCTAATTATACTATCGAATATTTTCTGCAAATCCTGAAGGTCGGTGTTCCTACTCACATAACGGCTTCGGCGGTTGTGTTGGTCATTAGTTTGGGTTTTGAGTAACAGTGATTTATTTGGTGTTGGGTTTTTGAGTGGTGGTTGGTTATCACCTTCCATGAAGAAAAGTGATGGGGTTACGAACAAAGGTCACGAAGAAGGGGGATAGACTAAAAGGAAGCTAAAAATGAGAAAAAAGTTTACTTGATAGGAATCAAGCAAAGAAACCTAAACGAGGTGGACTACTAACTAGCTATTCTATTCCCCCGCAGCGGCGCCAAAAACTTGATACGCTTACACAGCGCGTTCGGGGTCAAAGGAACTTCCTTTTCGTCGAGCAAGTTTTTCAACACCCTAGGCAGTGAACCTAATTGTTGTAGTGTAGTATTAGGGTAAGCCACGGGAATTGATATCGTTCTCTAGGGGAATAGGAATGCTAGTGAGAAGTTACTACGCTAAGGTTGGGGTTGAGGAAGATTATTTTTTATCTTTTTATGTTTTTTTAGAAAAGCAAAAGTACGAATCTCGGGGTTTGGATTTGGGGGGTTGGTATTTCTACCGATTACTCTACTATTATCTAATTATCTAAACTAAGGTGGTGGTAGTCTATGTCTAATTATTGTGTGCTCGTATGATAGTTTAAAGATGTGTTTACTTAGGTTTTACTACTCCTTAATTATCTCCTATTGGTGGTTGAATTGTCATGTCCTTATTCCTAGTTGCGTTGTGTGTCTAAAGTTATAGGGTATTCGTTTCTCCCTACTCTTTGAAGTTACCAAAGGGTCTCGTCTACAAAACCCACAAGGGATGATAAACTCTAACTCTAAGGCCTCTTTGGATTTTTTAGCTTGCAACAACTCAAGGTGCTATAACCTAAGGTTCACAAAGATTAATCAAGCATTAAGTACACAACGAATGACCTATCGTATTACTAGATCATTAATCAACTAAGATAAGAAACAACCAATCAATATTCAATAACTAAGTTTCATATTCCCTAAGCAAACACACAAGTAAATTAGCCGGACATGGAGAACATGCAAGCATACACACAAATAATTGAAGACATAATTAAATTAATGAAGTAAACAACTTATCTTGGTGTAAGATATGGTTTAAAACCCTAAAATACGACCTTGGTTCGGTTTAGGTTTTACTCCAAGAGTTCACCCAAAAGACTAATCTCTAAAACTGAAAAATTCGGATTCTATATATAAGATTACATTTGCGACGGCGGCACCTTATGATTTGTGACGCCGTCGTGTCGCCGTCATTAGGGTTTCGTCTTGGCCAAGTTAATCTTGCGACGGCGTCACCTTATGCTTGTGACGCTGTCCTCTTTAGCTTCTGACGCCGTCTGGATTGAATCTAGGCCGTCTGAGTAGCGACGGCCTACTCTCTTAAAGCCCGACGTCGTCACTTGAAAATAGGGTTTTTGGCTTCTGTATCATCACAAAAATCCTCCGACGGCGTCGCAGATAAGCAGTGATGCCATCCCCTTATAATTTAGCAGCATGAGTGTCTCGATTCTTGACTTTGGCCATTTTATTTATATATCCGCGCCTTTTCGTCCAAATAAGTACCATTACAGCAGTTTGCCTTCAAGAGACCTAAAAAGTGAAAAGGAACAATATTAAGCAATAACGGATACAAAAGTGATCAAATAAGGGCTTAAATGACCCCTCAAAAAGGTACATTTTAAAACCTTATCACTTAAGATCATTCTTTCTAAGAGCCTTTTCAATACTAGATTCAGGCACAGAAACTTTCACAACATCTGTGTCACCAACCTTCACAGTACTAGTCACAGGCTTGAATGAATCACCAGTTTGAATGATCTCCCAAAGAGCATAGTCCTGAATGAGAAAGTATTGCTCAATCAGTATCCTCCACATCTCAAACTCATTAAGTTTGAGCTTAGGTAGCCGTGGTGTAGAAGAGTTGGACTGGTTGTTTTCCATCTCCATTGAATTGAGTGAGTAGGTTAAGCTTATTCCTTGGATCTTCTAAAACAGAATATCAGAACCTTCGCTCTGATACCACTTGATGGATCTGGACACACACCTTGTTTCAATGATATTTTGTATGATATTATTAAGCACGCGGAATTTACTTAGTAATACTTTAGAAGATGGATTGTATGATGTATTGTATGTAAACACAGATTAAACACAAAACTTAAGCTTCAATATTATTAATGAATAATATGAGTGATCTTGCTTATCACTAGGGTTACACCTTGAAGCCTTTGTGAGTAACACGTAGGTAATTAAACTTGTACCTAAGACAATGACCTAGGACCTCCTTTTATACAACAAGGAGTCCTTTACAAGATAAGTATAAAGCTAACATTATAGAATATACACAAGATCTATTCTATACTTATCTAAACACATTTTCCTATAGCAGTGGTAATAATGTACCAGTAGTGGTAATACGTTTCCACTGCTAGTGTATTCCAAGTAGTGTAAACCACAACTATCCATGGTAACGGATTATTCCCAACATGTGGCTTCTATTCAACGATCATTGTTAGAATCAACTCCCTTTAGTGAGACCCTCTGGAAAAATTTTGAGAAAAGCCTCCTAAGCATAAACCATCAGTTGAATGATCTTAGGCACCATGATAAAAAAGACCTAGTTTTTAAGAAAATGGAACCTAAACCCGAACAAGATTGTGAGATGGTTAGAGTTGAACTACCTAGTTGCATGTGTGGGAGAGATTTCAAAACATATGACACACATAAGGAATTTGAAATGGATCAAATTTTTGAGAATGATTCTTATGAATCAGACAAAGAATTTGAAATGGCTAAAGAAGGATTTGAGATACTTAGGAATGTATTTAGGTTAGATCATACTAAAATACATGATGAACATTTAGGAGATCTAGATATAATGGAGAATGAGGTGGAAACTCCAAGCCCACAAGCCCTACCATCACTTGAGGAACACTCATTGCCTATAACTTACCCGAAAGAAATAGAAGAGACTATAGGAACCCTGATTGATATAGAACCTTTGGACCAAACACCACTAGAGAACGTAGGTTTAGATGCTTGTTGTCATGACCTCTCTCTTAGTCTTAGGGAAGTTCCTAATTTTAATGAAACGGAGCCTCAACCAAAAACCTTACCCAATTTTCCGTCTTTAGATGTGAAGCTAGGAATTAAATTAGGCCCCAATCCACCCATCAAAATAAATAGTTCGGGTAGTTGCTTGATAAAGGTAGTAGACTCTGGGCCATGTAGAGTGGAAGCTAATATAGGAGTAACCCATGACCTTACACACTTACATCACCCATTCATGGTTGATAACAAGAAATATTATGGGTTTAAACCAGGTTTATTAGGTCAAGATAGATCATTAACTAAGAATCTTTTAAAGTTGATAGAAGATGATCCATTTTTAGGAGAGAGATTTGATTTACCCGCTACACCAATAAATTAGGTAAGGTTATAATGAACGGAGCACACCCCTTTGAGCATATAAATCACCCATCACCCTCTCCTCACGTAGCAAATTTCCACCCTAAGGGTGTGTATCGCTACTATCATCCGAACTTAAGCTTAAGTGTAGGAAAAACTTCCCATTTCTCCGTTAAATAAGGGTAGAGTCAAGCTCGTGACTCGAACAAAAACAAGCGCTTCTTAGGAGGCAACCCATGTGTATTTGTTTTTCATTTGTATTTGTATGTTTATATATCTTTTTCATTATTGTTTATTCTCATGTTAGACTTTGTGAAAATGATTTATTTTATTTTTAACCTCGTCTTAATTACATATAAAGGTATTTTACAAAAAGATAAGTGTAGGGAAGATCAAATATGTTTTTAAGAACATGAACATGATAATTACAATTAGTGAAATTGATATATATGTTTGTTAGAGTCAAATGCTTGTTTCGAGTCATAATGGATGTTTTGCAGGAATTTTTCCAGATTTTAAAGGTGTAGTTTTTCCATAATTTTTTCAGGAAAACGCAGCAGAGCAGTTTCTGTCAGGATAACATGACGGCGTCAGGATTAGAACTTGACGACGTCAGGAGGAGCAGAAACAACTTATAAAATTTCTCTAATTTTCTGTGCTATTTATAAATTTTTGGAAATTCTCAGGTCTTAATTTTCCAGAAAAAAACTGCAAACATCAATTCCACAAGCATTATATCTTATTTAAGTTTGGAATTACATCTTGTTGTAATTTTTATTTGTTCGGTTTGATGCTTTGGGTTGTCTGTTTTCTTAAAGTGTGCAGGTTTTATTTATCAAGAAGAAGAAATATAGCATTAGATGGAGCTTATCACGCATACATTCTTCTTGGAAAGAATTTAACCACTACTTCACAAGGATCCTACTGAGCTAATTAGGGGAGTACTAATTTCTTTCTCTTTGAATTACCTTCCGTTATCATAACTTTGATACTTTTGGAGAACATTGGGGACAATGTTTAGTTTAAGTGTAGGGAGGGAGAATAAAACGGGAACTTTGAAACTATGCTTATCCTTGATCATTTGTCTTATCCTATTTCATTTGTGTAATAAACTATGAGAAATATTTCTTAGGGCAATTTTAGCGCCAAATTTAAAATTTTTCATGACATGTACGGGTGGGACTTTAGTCTTAATAAAGCGTCTCATGGATAGGAGTTATATGACTAGCACAAAACCCTTTACCACTCAAATTCTACCCCAAAAATGTGAGGTTCGCCCCTAGATTTATAGGAATTAAAGCATTCACCTTTAATGCTTCGAGAGTTTACCAGTAGTATAATAGATTCTAGAACTTGTTTTGTGATGCATCCCGAGATCGCTAGTGAGACTACACTTGTGTAGTTAGGAATAACTAAATAATAAAGAGGCATTAGAAAAACCCTTGTTTGATACCTGTATTATAATTACTTCTTCCATATCGGTTGAGTAATTCCCCCCACACCCTTATGATGTACTCATCTTTATTACACGATACCATTAGTTAACCCCTCAGAGCCTATCCTTTTCGCGGTTCTCGTGATGTTTCGGTTTTCCAAAATATCAATAAAGAGCATTGTTTACAATCCAACCCCAAATTTACACCCAAATCGCCTTAGCCTACCTTGTATGCACTCACTTTTAGTGCATTATTGTTATCATACTAAACCCTTATTTCAATTATCTAGTTACTTAAATGGTTGCTAAGTCGAGTCATATCTTTTGTACACAGTTTTGGGAAGATTGGGACTCATGGGTAAAGTTAAATTTTATGGAGTGACGGGAAAGAACGTTAAATTCAAATTCACTTTATTTACGTAATAATGTACTCCAAGTGTTTTGATCTTTTCAATTCGGGTCAAATTAGTGTTAGAATAATAAAAACTCAAGTGTAGCGATGTGCCTATAAATCCCTTATATTTTGATGTAGGATGGTAGAGTAAAAGTGTATGGATGGTAGAGTAAAAGTGTATGGAAAAAAAATAATTAAAAAAATCGAAAAAAAAAACATACGTGCTACCATTCTACATCTATCTTTATGTTTTTCTATTTGTTTCATGTATCTAGAGTTTAGAGAGTCGATTCTTGGCTTAGTAACACCATTCTTCTCATGCTTGTAACATAAAGATTTTTGACTTGCCACCACTAAATCGCCTATCCAACCAAACCCTTTGTTTCCCTACCGTAAGCCTAACGTTACAACCCTTTAAAACTTGGTCATGTAGAGCGGAAGCTAATATAGGAGTAACCCATGACATTACACACTTACATCACCCATTCATGGTTGATAACAAGAAACATTCATGGTTGGGACGACCTTGGTCTTACCATTCCCTCACTACATGCGACTGGGTACACTGCCCGTTAGTACATTAGGTAGGCCATAGGTAGACGAGTTACAATTATATCTTCTGTCTTGAGATTACGGCGTAACCCATTCTATGGTTACGGCGTAATCTATTCTCAGATCAAGTTACGACGTAGCATAGTAATAATTGCCACGGCGTAACCTGTTCTTATTATAACTGATTGCTATCAGACTGAAGTTACAACGTAGTTAGTAATAGTATTATGCCGTAACCAAGTCTGAAACATCTGTAATTATATTATTATCCTCACTTGTTGCTTATAAAATTATTTTACACATTTAATGCACTGGTAGTGTCTGTGTGCAGGTACAAGAAGAATAAGTGGAGGAAATCTCGACAAGATCATAAGCCGATATTAGTAGAGCAATGGACATGATTGGAGTCATCCAATAGATGCCCATTGATGATGGTTGCAGTAGTCTAACTTAAAGACTCGGGAGGATAAAGAAAGGTGCTCGTCTGGAGACTACCCGTCCTTATCGTAGATTTAGCTTTTGTTTTCATTTTTAAAAGACCTTTTCGGATATTTTTGTAGTTTTTAGGTTTTGTAGTTGGTTTGGTATATTTTGTTTATCTTGTTTGCAGGTATAAAGACCAAGGATAGATGATAGGAGTACCGATAACTCCTCTTGTAACGTAGGAAAAAGATTGACAACTTGGGCGCCACAACATCAGAACGTAATTACGATGTAATGGGGCGATCTATTTACGCTGTAACTGGCTATCAGTAAGGTCGTCCGCCCACCTCATTATAACTACGGCATAACTAGGCCAATCTAGTTACGCCGTAATGTATTTGTTCCAGGTATTTTCTTTCTCGGGCTTTCTTATTACGCCGTAACTGGGCCGATCCAGTTACGCCGTAATCCCTTCCTGGTAAACATTTTTCTTAAGTCAACTCACCTACGCCATAACTGGGGCAATCCATTTACGCCATAACTATCCCCTGTAATGAAAATTTTTCTAAATACAAGCTTCAAAACATTTCCATAACCTTGTATTAGTAATTAAATGAACTTTGTGGGTGTATTCCATGTAAACCCTCACGAGACTTCTCTCGTCTAATCGGGACATCGATTGGTTCAAAAGGCTTGTTGCATTCGCTAAATGCAACCGTGATTCCTACGAAAGTGAGTTAGATTTTATTTTGTTTTCATTTTTTTATTTCGTGCTATTTTTACTTTTTATCCGGAATTATGCTTTTTGGTATTAGTTTTTCTTGCAACAATACAGGTTGATGAATTATGAAAAGATATTTGGCTGCAAGGAAGCACTTTTTATCCGACTAGTTGAGTACCATTGATGTTGGTGTTGGAGAGTTGATGAGAAGTTGGATGTTGCTCGGGGAGCGTATTTGGAGCATGTTGCAAGAAGTGACATTTATTGATCATGACAAGCATATCTAGGGGAGTCTTTCGTTCCATCTCTAACCCTCCCTGTCTTTCAATTATATGCTTAGTATGACCCAAGTGGGGGGAAGGGATTTGATAACGCTACATGCGTCGTTCGGGGTCAAAGGAACTTCCTTTTCTTCGAGCAAGTTTTATAACACCCTAGGCAGTGAACCTAATTGTTGTAGTGTAGTATTAGAGTAAGCTACGGGTATTGATATCGTTCTCTAGGGGAATAGGAATGCTAGTGAGAAGTTACTACGCTAAGGTAGGGGTTGAGGAAGATTATTTTTTATCTTTTTATGTTTTTTTTAGAAAATGGAAAGGTACGAATCTCGAGGTTTGGATTTGGGGGTTGGTATTTCTACCGATTACTCTACTTATCTAATTATCTAATCTAAGGTGTATGTAGTCTATGTCTAATTATTGTGTGCTCGTATGATAGTTTAAAGATGTGTTCACTTAGGTTTTATTACTCCATAATTATCTCCTATTGATGGTTGAATTGTCACGTCCTTATTCTTAATCGCGTTGTGTGTCTAAGGTCGTAGGGTATGCGTTTGTCCCTAACTCTTTGAAACTACCAAAAGGGTCACGTCTACAATATCTCTAGGAATTATAAACTCTAACTCTAAGGTACTCTTTGGATGGTTTAGCCTACAACTACTCTAGTTGTTATAGTCTAAGGTTCACAAAGATTAATCAAGCATTAACTACACAACGAATGACCTATCGCATTACTAGGTCATTAACAATTAAGATAAGAGACGACCAATCAATTTTCAATAATTAAGTTTCATATTCCCTAAGCAAGCACACAAGTAAATTAGTCGGACATGGAGAACATGCAAGCATACACACAAGTAATTGAAGACATAATTGAATTAACGAAGTAAAACACTTATCTTGATGTAAGATAGGGTTTGGAACCCTAAAATACTGTACAAGACAGCCTTGGTTCGGTTTAGGTTTTTACTCCCAAAAGACTACACACTAAAACTGAAAAATTCGGATTCTATATATAAGATTACAATCGCGACGGCGTCACCTTATGAAACTGTGATGCCGTCGGGTCGCCGTCATTAGGGTTTCGTCTTGGCCACGTTAGTCTTGCGACGGCGTCACCTTATGCCTGTGACGCCGTCCCCTTCAGTCTCTGACGCCGTCTGGATCAAATCTAGGCCGTCTGAGTTACGACGGCCTACTCTTTTAAAGCCTGACACCGTCACTTGAAAATAAGCAATTTGGCTACTGAGCCGTCACAGAAGTGCTCCGACGGCGTCGCAGTTAAGCAGTGACACCGTCCCCTTGTATTTCAGCAGCTTGAGTGTTTCGATTCTTGACTTTGGCCATTTTCTTCGTATATCCGCGCCTTTTCGTCCAAATAAGTGCCATTCCAGCAATTTGCCTTCAAGAGACCTAAAAAGTGAAAAGGAACGATATTAAGTAATAACGGATACAAAAGTGATCAAATAAGGGCTTAAACGACCCCTCAAAAAGGTACATTTTAAAACCTTATCAAATATCCCTACACTTGGTGTTTGCTTGTCCTCAAGCAAATGTGATTTTAGCCAATTAATTTATAACTTATGGGTCATGAAGTATTGGTTTAGAACAATCCACAACACATATAAGCCCCGCAAAAGTCATAACAAGCACGGAAATTACATACTAGCACCTCACATGGGGTGTTTGGATACTCACATCTCTCGGGTGTATATGAAATATAACAAGTTTGAAATGGAAGATAAACACTCATTAACCGGTCCTAGTACATAGATTACCATAGGCTTGAGACTAGATCAAACCTCCATCGCTTTGGCGTAAGCACCTAGGAAAGACTATAAAAGAGGTCTTTTAAAGGGTTGTAATGTTAGGCTTACGGTAGGAAAACAAAGGGTTTGGTGGGATAGGCTATTTAGTGGTGGCAAGTCAAAAATCTTTATGTTACAAGCATACGAAGAATGTCGTTGCTAAGCCAAGACTCGACACTCTAAACTCTAGATAACTGAAACAAACAAACATAAATTTAAAGATAGATGTAGGATGGTAGCCCGTATGTTTGTTTTTTTTTTGAACACTCTATTTTTTTTTTCTTTTCTCTTTTTCTATTTTTTTTTTGATTTTTTTTTCATACACTTTTACTCTACCATCCTCTACGGAAACATCAAAATGATAGAGATTTATAGGCACATCCCTACACTTGAGTTTTTATTACTCTAACACTAATTTGACCCGAATTGAAAAGATCAAAACACTTGGGGTACGTTATTACGCAAATAAAGGAATTTAACGTTCCCTTCCATTCATTTCGTAAACTTTAACTTTTCCCATGAGTCCCAATCGTCCCAAAACTATGTACAAAGGATATGACTCGACTTAGCAACTCATGCAAGCAACTAGATAATTGAACTAAGGGTTTGGGGTGATAACAATAATGCACTAAAAGTGAGTGCATATAAGGTAGGCTAAGGCGATTTGGGTGTACATTTGGGGGTGGGGTGTAAACAATGCTTTTCATTGATATTCCGGAAAAACCGAAACATCACGAGAATCGCGAAAAGGATAGGCTCTGAGGGGTTAACTAGGGGTATCGTGTACTAAAGATGAGTACAACGAAAAGGTGTGGGGGAATTACTCAACCGATGTGGAAGAAGTAATTATATTACGTGTATCAAACACGGGTTATCCTAATACCTCTTATCATTTAGTTATTCCTAACTACATAAGTGTAGTCTTACTAGCGATCTCGGGATGCATCACAAAACAAGTTCTAGAATCTAATATACTACTGGTTCACACTCTAAGCATTAAATATGAATGCTTTAATTCCTGCTAATCTAAGGGCGATCCTCACAGTTTGGGTGGAATTTAGGTGGTAAAGGGTTTTTGTGCTAGTCATGCAACTTCCTATCCGTGAGACGCTTTTGTTAAGACTAATGGCCCACTCCTATATGTCATGAAAAATTTTAAATTTGGTGCCAAAATTACCCTAACCGACATTTTCTCATGGTTTATTACACAAATACAATTAGACAAAGCAAATAGTCAAGGATAAGCATAGTTTCAAAGTTCCCGTTTTATTTTCCCTCCCGACACTTAAACTGAACATTGTCCCCAATGTTCCCCGAAAGTATCAAAGTTATGATAATAGAAGGTGATTAAAAACGAAAGAAACTAATACTCCCCTGATTAGCTCGGTAGGATCCGTGTGTGAAGTAGTGGTTAAATCCTTTCCAAGAAGAATGTATGCGTGAAAAGCTCCTTCCAACCTTATGTATCTTCTTCTTGATAAATAAAACCTGCACACTTGACGAAAACGAACGAAACCTTCATGTAAAATCGGCGGTATTAATTTATATAAGACTCTACTAAACTAGGATATAATGCTTATGGAATGGATGTTTACAGAATTTCTGGAAAATTAAGACCTGGAAAATTCCAAAAATTTATAAGTAGCTCAGAAAACGAGAAAAAAGTAATCTGTTGTGTTTACTCCTTCCTGACGCCGTCAGGTTGCGATCCTGATGCCGTCAGGCTATCCTGACAAAAACTGGTCTGCGATTTTCTGAAAAACATTCTGGAAAATTTACATCTTTAGAATCTGGAAAAATTTCTGAAAAACATCCATTATGACTCAATACAAGCATTTGACTCGAACAAACACACATATATATATCTTTTAATTAATTGTTATTCTCATGTTCAAGTTTCTTTTGAAAACGTGTGTAATCTTCCCTACACTTATCCTTTATGTAAAATACCTTTATATGCAATTAAGACGATGGTAAAAACAAAATAAAGCATTTTTACAAATTTAAACATGAGAATAAGCAATCAATAAAAGATATATGACACTAACAAGCAAACAATTAAGCATGATTTGCCTCCCACGAAGCGCTTTTCTTTATTTATGAGTCTTGTAGCTAGACTCGTAGTCGTGCTCCTACGTAACTTCATTTCCGTCATCTTCTTCCTTCGCTTTCCCTTCGTCGAAAGGGCGTAGACGTTGTATGCTTACCGTGGATTCCTTGCCAATGTCGTCTATTATGGTGACAGTTTTATCCTTTAGATTGGCTTCCTTCACTATAAAAGGCCCAAACCATCTTGGTTTGTTTCTACCTTGTAATGCCCTTATCCGTGATTTGTACAGAAGTACTTTTTCTCCCTTTAGAAATTCCTTAGGGTTCCTTTGTACCTTTGGTATCGAAGTGGGATTATTTCCTAACTTCTTATCGGGCTTCCACAATGTTGCATGCAATCCTTGAACCATAAAATCCCTAGTCCCTTTTTTTCCCAATCATTCATTTTCTTCTCAACTATATTGCTAGGGGCATGTGGATTTTCACCCGTAATCATCTCCATGATCTTAAGAGGATATCTTGGAATGATGGGTATTCTAGCATACCCTTTTCTGCTTTTAAGTATCATGATGCCCTCCCCGCATTTGATGGTTGCCTTGGCGGTGGCCAGAAATGGTGTCCCAAGAATGAGTGGCATGTTTCTATCTTCCTCAACATCTATGATCACGAAATCCATCGGATAAACGATATTAGCCACCTCTATTAGAATATCCACCGCGATTCCTATGGGGTAGACATAGGTGTGATTAGCTAAGGAAAGTCTAAGATCGGTCTTGGCTGGCTTCTCCTTAGTCAACTTATTATAGATTGATAATGGCATTATGTTCACATCAGTCCCCTGATCAGCTAAGGTATTTATATTATCAATATCACCTATGCTACATGGTATCACGAAGTTCCCTGTGGTGTCTCATTTTTTTGTTAATCGTTTTTTTAGAACCAACTCATAAAGAGGTCCCATAGGCAGGGCGTCATACTCTTCTTCTGTTATTTTTCCTTCAAGGGCTTCCCTAAGAACCTCATTGTACCTAAAGTTGTTTACTTGGTTTGCAATGGTCTTTCTGTTAATTTCATGCTTAAGGTAGTACTCAATGGTCTCAGGCTCATCATTAGGTTCAGACTCCTCCCTCTTGCTTTCCTCAGTTTTCCTCACCTCAACCTTTCCATCCTCAGGCATAATGGAAATGGCGTTAACAAACGAAGTGGGAGGACAATCGTTGCTTCTTACTTGTACCTTTTCGGGAACTTTTGTTTTGGTATATTCTTTTACCAAGTTCATCATTTCCGTCATTTTTGCTTGCATTTCCTATCTCTGCCTATAAACCTCCTCTTCAAATTTGGCTAATCTCTCCATATGAGCTGCCATGTACTCTCTCATTTGTTCCTTAAAGCTTGGTTAGAGTGGTATTGGGGAAGTAGAGCGGAAGCGGCTTTCGGAATTGGGGTTTTGCTCACGACTTGGGGATTCCAAAAAAGGTGTTGGGTGGTTGGTGGAATTGGCGGAATTGACTGCTTCTCGAGGGATTTGTACGGGAGCTCTTTTATGCCTTTCCATAAGATAATCAATCCTTCTCTCAATAGAACTCATTTGCTCCTCAGTGATGTCGGAAGATTCAAGAGGAGTTGATATGGCATTAACCACGTTAACAGGGGTTTCAGGAGATTCATTCCAAACTTCGTAGCTTTGATCAGCAAGCTATTCTATAATATCCCAAGATTTCTTTGCATTAAAGTCGCTGAGCCTTCCACCAGCGGCTTGATCAATGGATCGTCGAGTGATGAAATCGATATGGTCATAGAAGATTTGGATTTGAAGCCAAAGATCAATGCCATGATGGGGGAGTTTACGAAGTAGGTCCTTGAATCGAGTCCATGCTTTGTAGAGAGACTCACCTTGAAGTTGTTGAAACGTTAAGATATCTCGCCTAAGTTTAGTGGTTCTCCCCGGTGGGAAAAATTGAGCAAGGAAGCGGGAGGTAAGATCATCCCAACTTGAGATGGAGCCGGCGGGAAGTGGCTCAAGCCAATTACTAGCTTGGTCCCGTAGAGAGAATTGGAAGAGACGCAGGCGTGTGGTCTCCCGAGTAGTAGCATCAAGGTTGATGGAATCGACAATTTTAAGGAAATCCTTAAGATGCTGATTAGGATCTTCGGAACGAAGTCCATGGAATGCACATCTGTTTTGCACCAACCGGATGGTGTCGGATCGCAGGGCCGTAGTGTGGGCTTGTTCAAGAAGCTCAATGGTGTTCTTATAGCCTAGGTGTCTTGGTCTCGAGTATTCACCAAGAGTACGGGCTCTTGGCGGGTCATTTGGTGGTAGGTTGATGAATGGTTGTTGGTTATCACCTTTCATGATGAAAAGTGATAGGATTACGAACAAAGTCACGAAGAAGGGGGATAGACTACGAGGAAGCTAAAAATGAAAAAAAAAATGAAAAAAATTCACTTGATAGGAATCAAGCTAAGAAATCTAAACGAGGTGGACTACTAACTAGCTATTCTATTCCCCGACAGCGGCGCCAAAAACTTGATAACGCTACACGCGTCGTTCGGGGTCAAAGGAACTTCCTTTTCTTCGAGCAAGTTTTATAACACCCTAGGCAGTGAACCTAATCATTGTAGTGTATATTAGGGTAAGCCACGGGTATTGATATCGTTCTCTAGGGGAATAGGAATGCTAGTGAGAAGTTACTACGCTAAGGTTGGGGTTGAGGAAGATTATTTTTTTATCTTTTTATGTTTTTTTTAGAAAATGGAAAGGTACAAATCTCGGGGTTTGGATTTGGGGGTTGGTATTTCTACCGATTACTCTACTTATCTAATTACCTAATCTAAGGTGTATGTAGTTTATGTCTAATTATTGTGTGCTCGTATGATAGTTTAAAGATATGTTCACTTAGGTTTTATTACTCCTTAATTATCTCCTATTGATGGTTGAATTGTCACATCCTTATTCTTAATCGCGTTGTGTGTCTAAGGTCGTAGGGTATGCGTTTGTCCCTAACTCTTTGAAACTACCAAAAGGGTCACGTCTACAATATCTCTAGGAATTATAAACTCTAACTCTAAGGTACTCTTTGGATGGTTTAGCCTACAACTACTCTAGTTGTTATAGTCTAAGGTTCACAAAGATTAATCAAGCATTAACTACACAACGAATGACCTATCGCATTACTAGGTCATTAACAATTAAGATAAGAGACGACCAATCAATTTTCAATAATTAAGTTTCATATTCCCTAAGCAAGCACACAAGTAAATTAGTCGGACATGGAGAACATGCAAGCATACACACAAGTAATTGAAGACATAATTGAATTAACGAAGTAAAACACTTATCTTGATGTAAGATAGGGTTTGGAACCCTAAAATACTGTACAAGACAGCCTTGGTTCGGTTTAGGTTTTTACTCCCAAAAGACTACACACTAAAACTGAAAAATTCGGATTCTATATATAAGATTACAATCGCGACGGCGTCACCTTATGAAACTGTGATGCCGTCGGGTCGCCGTCATTAGGGTTTCGTCTTGGCCACGTTAGTCTTGCGACGGCGTCACCTTATGCCTGTGACGCCGTCCCCTTCAGTCTCTGACGCCGTCTGGATCAAATCTAGGCCGTCTGAGTTACGACGGCCTACTCTTTTAAAGCCTGACACCGTCACTTGAAAATAAGCAATTTGGCTACTGAGCCGTCACAGAAGTGCTCCGACGGCGTCGCAGTTAAGCAGTGACACCGTCCCCTTGTATTTCAGCAGCTTGAGTGTTTCGATTCTTGACTTTGGCCATTTTCTTCGTATATCCGCGCCTTTTCGTCCAAATAAGTGCCATTCCAGCAATTTGCCTTCAAGAGACCTAAAAAGTGAAAAGGAACGATATTAAGTAATAACGGATACAAAAGTGATCAAATAAGGGCTTAAACAACCCCTCAAAAAGGTACATTTTAAAACCTTATCAGGATTAGACATAGACACCTGCTTGATTTTACTTGTCTTTATTTTTCTAGTTTTTGATGAAAAGTGTTTCATTAGTAAAAATTTTGACATGTTTTTCATTACTTAACTGGATTAATCTAGACTAAGCACACCTACCCTATATTTCCATTGTGTGAGGATAAGTGATGCAGGTTTTACTGACCAGGTTTTAATATTTATAATGTCTCGTTATACCTATGGTCTACCCTAATGCACTAACGGGCAGTGTACTCGGTCATGTGTAGTGTAGTATTCGGTAAAACCGAGGTCGTCCCAAGAGTTACGTGGATCGGAAATTAACTTAAGTCTATGTCACGATTTTAATTGCTTTTAATAATAAATTAACTAATAAAACAAGGAAATAAAGGAAAGAGTTGTGATCAATGGTGGAGAGTGGTGCTAACCTAGTTTATCATCCTGGCTAGTAATGTCTACGTCTAATTACTTCCAACTACTTCAGGTGGGGTCAAATTCTAGTGAACAACATTTGGTCAATTCGCCCTAACCTATCAGCAAAGATGCCACCACTGGTGAAATCAGGTGTCCCTTCATAAGTCCAATTGTTCCTGGTCCCCTAAGCCAAGTCATTAAGTTCCGCTATATGCTAAATGTATAATAGTGAGTGCCCGGGCGTTAGCAACTTAAACATTCACCCCCTAATTCTTAAGTTCATCCAAATGATAGGTGATGGTCAAATCACACAAGTAAAAATGGTCGTCAGTTGGTCATATCTTACCCTTTTCGTCTCAGTCTACTCACTTAGAGTCAGTTGGTCATATCTCCTAAGAAACTAGCCTCTACCGCCATTCAAAACTACCGAAAAAAGGGTAGCTACCAATAAACTATGCATGCATACACTTAGAAATAATTATATGGAATCAATGTAAACGCAAACAAAAAAATTAAGGAATCATAACTAGGCCAGCACCTAGGGTGCCTAGCCAATCATAAAGTAAATTAATCCAACAATAATGAATAAATCATGAATTGAATTGAACATAATGTTTGATACAAATGACTTGATGTAGAGCTAATAATGATGATGATTGCGAGTGAATTCTTCCTTCAAAACTGGCTTTGGATTGCTGGAAAATGCCCTGAAGTGGTGCCCTAATCGACCCCTAGGAGAGGGGTGAAGAGAGATGCTTAAAAATGCATATTTAGGGCTGTATTTACAGGCCCCGACATGGTTACGGCGTAACCTTAGATAAAAATTACGCCTTAACTAGTTAGGGCGTAACTGTTTTAAGAGTTACTCCTTAACTATAGTTAGGGCGTAACTATTTTTATAGTTACTGCGTAACTATTAGTTACGGCGTAATTGTTTTAAGAGTTACTCCGTAACTATAGTTAGGGCAGAACTAATTTTCGGGTTACTCCCTAACCTCTTCAGCTTTTCAAAATAGAAATATTTTCTTAGGATCCTATATTTATTGTGTTTGATGATTCGGGTGGTCTTGGATGATGGAAATACATGATAGCCATTTTGGAGAGAGAAAGTAGAGAGATGGGTGTTCAAGCTAAAGACTTGCTTTGTAAAATGTAAAAGGTTAGATTGAGAAGCACCACCCCTTCCATGGATGGAAGGGGTATTTATTGTTACAATGAATACGTCCTCCTAACGGACTGTGGATCAGGCATACAGTGGGTAAAGACCCGTCCTTCCTCCACAGTGTTACACTAAACTATTCTACGCTACTAATTAACTAATAAACTACTAAACAACGTAATTAACTACAAATCTACGAGCTAACTTATGCTAGATAATATTTGGGGTGACCGACTCTTCACAATGGAATTTCCAATTCCTAACAATCTCCCCCTAAGGGAGGTCACCCTATGTTTTACATTTTGAATCCTAGCATTCTATTCTTGACTTTGTTCTTAAGCTCGTAGACTTCAATTCTTCAATTCCGCAATCTTTGTACTTTTGTAGCGATTCTTCATAGTCCGCATTGATTTGTACTTTTAGTGGAGGCCTTTGAACTGATCCACATCTTTGATGATCTTCGAGCTTTCATTGAGATCATCAGCCACAGTAAATCTTTATGGATCATCCATAGTTGTGTTGCCTTCATGTGATGTTGTGACTTTCGGATCGACATGCTCACACTTTCTAGATCATGACATCTTTTCATCAGAGTAACGGAAGCTTTTACTGGTTCAAGATATTTTCAGCTGCGTAGCAGAAGCATAGTATAAAAATATCTTAGCCAGGTTCTGCAGATATGCACAAGTCATGATTTCTTCAATTAAGTGTGGATGCTGTGAGCATGCGGCTTTGGATTGACTTCTCAATTCTGATCAACTGCAACCGTCCAAATGTACCTGCAAACAACAGTTAGCAATAAAAACACACGAAAGTGTGTTTGATCACTTTTGTTGAATTGAGGTACACGGCCCACGGTTCCCCGTTGATCAGTACAAGTACTGCCTGTGATCAGGTATGATTCCGAAGAATCTCCTTGACAGGGTTTCGCAGCTGCTCTAACCGTTCTCAAACCGGAACTTATCAAAGAAGACAACACGGAGTGAGTGAACTAGCGAATTGAGATTCACTGATTGATGAAAAGAGATTTGAAAAACAATCGTGTACCGCACAATAGAAATTGTTTTTGCTATACAGCGAAGGTTTTAATGAAAATCAATTATCAATCATAAACACCTTTTATTTTGAAATATTAGTACACAGTCGATGTGATAAAGAAAAGAGTTTTTAAGCACAACGACCGGTTTTTCATAGGTATCCGTCAATCCATAACCTGAACCAGGATTGATTCAAAAGATTGAATCGCCCCATTGTTTCTGTTCAGTTGTTACATGGTTGATCTACTGGATAGATCTCACATGCCACCCACCAGGAGCTTGTTTGATGTTGGCTCCAAAAGGCTTTCCGTCTTCATTGTGAATATGTTTGCATATCACTCAGATGTTCTGGCAATATCACAAGGATAATGCGTAGGACTCATAAGATATAATCTCTCTTTCCACATTGTGTGAAATAGAGATTCTTCATTGACAGTGTCCTAAAGAGATTTAAATGATGATCTCGTGGCTCTAAACTCAATAATGCATATTTGGTTCCTACGCCGGAGACTAGGGAAAGGGTCTCCTTCTTCAATATCAACAAACTCTATGAGAAAGTCTATAGATTATGTAGGTTCCCCGTGAGAATGAAACAAGCCCTTTTAAGAGGAACGTGAGTGGCTTGGGAAGATGTAGTGCAGTGCGTTACTGGGTCCATGACGTCTTGTCTTCAATACCGATGTTACCTTGGTAACCACCAGTAGCATATGAATTGAACCCGGTTTCTGCCCTAAGGTTGAATAAATGGAGGGCTATTTCTTTTCACCCTTTTTCACATTCAATTCTTTTTCATTCTTCAACCCCTTCAGTGCTTACCGAGACTTCATAACTAGAACCTTGTTGGCTTTATTCCAGTACTAGCTCAGTCTCAGTCCACACTCTTCCCATATCTCATTTTTCTCTTTTTATCATCATACCTAAGAACTCTACACTATCTAGTGGATTGTCCCTAGGTAGATCTCTTCGGTTCTGGCGGATCGTGGGAACAAATACCTAACCTAACCATCCTTATAACTCCATGCATAAAGTAAAATGGTCGGTCTTTTGGTATAGTTCATTCTTTCTTGAAACCAGTAGAAAAATCATTTGGAAAATCAATCAAGGTACTTTTGATACGAGATCAAAGCATTTTGTACCTTAATAGTTTTGATCATTTAGAAAACCTCCCCCTCAACATGTGCATTTGATTTAGAAGTTTAGCACATGGAGGCAAGAGGACTTTGAAATATTTTCTTTGATCACAATTTTCATAGAAAAAGCCATTTGATTTTCTTGGTAAATTCTCCGCCTCAACATGTGCGTAGGATATTTGAAATCATTTTATCACATAGAGGAAAGAGTTCATTTGAAGTACATCTACGATCACAAATTCCATTAAGAAACCATTTAAAACTCAATCAATGTACTTTATGTTAAAACATAAAAGCATTTGCACCTCGATAGTTTATTTTCTTTTGAAATGATCCCCCTCAACATGTGCATCGAGATTCGAAAGCGTTTAGCACATATGAGAGAGCGGCCTGCACAATTGAATCAAAACGATCACCTTTTATCAAATTTCATTATTAAATCACAAATTCTCCCCCGATAAAAAATATCAAACCCTTTGAGATTTTGGATCTCAAGTGATTTAATTAGGTTTAGAAAACATGAGAGAAAATGTGGCCTTGATTAAATACTCATCTCGTTTTTGGATAAATGCTCCTCCTCAATCATGTTCATCATATATTGAAATCGTTTGGCACATGGAGGCAGGAGTGCCTTTGAAGGACTAAAACCAATTCCATTAAAACAGATTTGAGATTTAAATCACGATCTCTCCCGCGATCAAAAATTTCAAACCATTTGAGATTTGTGATCCCAAAAGATTTAAATCATTTAGAAAATTTTCGGGAAAGACGTGGCAAGATTTGATTTTGAAAAATGACAGATAAGGACCATTTTAAGACATTAAAGATTGTTAGTGTCAGGTATGATTGTTTTAAGAGATCTTTAAGTAAAATAAAACAATTTCACAATCAAACAAGAACATAAAGAATTTCATTTTGAAAGACCTTGATTTTTAAAGAAAATCATGCCATGACATAACATTAAATCTTTAGATCATCACATTATAACGTACAAACGGACTTTTTGATGAAATATCATTTGAAAACACTGAAGATTTGACAAAATAAAGTCCAGTTGATTTCAAAACTTTGAATTCGATTTATTTTCAAAACAATATTTTTCCATTTTCAAAACAATATTTTTCAAAGTTTTAGAAAAATGGTATCATCACTATTATCCCTGCACAAGGATACGTTAGGTGGTTGAGCCGCTTTTGTTGTTGTTGCTGTAAGGCAGGAAGAAAACCGTCTGCTGATGCAGTGAGACTTCTGACGTTGCGTTTGTTATGCCAACTCTCCATAGAGGTCCAATTAAGCTCCGTTTCTTCATTTGATGATGAACAAAACCATCTGCTGATGCAGTGAGACCTCTTACGTTGCACTTTATCATGCCAACTTTCCATAGAAGTCAAATTAAGTTCCGTTTCTTCATTTGTCAACCCAAGATATAGTTACCCTTTCCTTTCGGCATCCAATCAACATATTTTGTGGGATCCGGATCGGGAATATTCTTATGAACCATGATATCTGCATGCGTTAGAAAACATAAAAACAGATATATGGTGGTCGACAACACCCAAACAGCAATCGACTAATAAAATTCAATCCAACATATCAATCAGTTCATATAAGGCATGGGAATAATGTGTTTCATCAAACTATAATCATCTAATCCTAACAATCATATCCTAAATTCCTAGTCCTTCGACATAGGCAAATATCATTTTTAATTAAGCACGTAGGATAATTAAGAAAGCCCGTTATATGATATAGATTTGAAAACATTATCCCCCTCAATCAATGACTCAATTTTTGAAAAGTTTAAAAGCGCTGAAGTCATTGATTGAGTATACAATTTATTTCGAAAACTCTGAATTAGATTGATTTTCAAGCAACTCATTTACCACCATTTTTGAAAAACAACAAATATTTTTCTGAAGAATTTTTTTGACGGAAAAACATTTGTGTAGAAACAACAGTCTTTTTGATGACATGCTTTCCTTGTTTTGTTTTAGGAAAAGTGCACAGATTTTGAAAAATGGTTTAGCGTAGCACTTTCCTTTTTTGAAGAATGGATTGCTATCTGAAATAATAGCAAGCCATAGTTTTAAGCACGGGTTACAGTCTGAAATAACTGCAAGCCATAGTTTGTGACATGTTTTGAAAAGAATATTTACACCTTCTGCTCGAACTTCATCTATGGTCCCGTGCCATTATTGAATGACATTTCTAAGACCGTAGATGGTATCGATACCAGAAAACATGTCTTGAAAAACATATTTTTGGTTTTTTTTTTTCAAATTTTTTGATTTTTATGGGTTTTAGAAGATTTTATATTTTTCAATTTTGTTTTGCTGGTTTTATATTTTTGTATTTTGATTTTCTAAAAAATATATACAAAGATAGTAGATGATATAGTTTAAGAAGGATGACGATACGAGTACCGAGATAAGGATATCGAACAACCCCGTTGTAGAAGATAGGAATTGTCATCTCTTAAACATCCACCACCAAAGCTTCCGAGGCTTCAGAATAGACGATAGAACATGAGCCTTTGAGAAACAGAGACTTTGGCAACTTCCCCTCAAGCCGAAAATCCTTTAGTTGAGCAGATTCAAAGCTTTCTTTCAAGCTTCCATTAGCCAGGTGCACAAAGAAGCACACCATTATCATTGATCATGCTGCTCCTTTAAGAATAATCACCGTGATTCTTCGTTCGAGGTTATATCATCCAATAGAACAACAGCAACGTATCATCCCATATTTGAATAATCTTCTCAAATTCCTTTTCTACTGAAGTCTGAAGCAATCCATTCCAAAAGGTTTCAAGAGAACAATTCCCCCAAGTAGTTGAATTGATGCAACCAGTCTCTTTGTATAATGCTCAAGAACTCTCCCGAATACCCATCATGAGGGGAATGAAAACACCTCCCCAATGTTCACATTTTTCTTCCCTGATGATCGAGTATGAAACTCAAGAACCCGAAGTACACCAATACCCAAGAACTCTCCCGAATACACATCATGAGGGGAATGAAAACACCTCCCCAATGTTCACATTTTTCTTCCTTGATGATCGTGTATAAAGCTCCAGAATCCGAAGTATACACATTCCTAACGAAAGAATAACTGATAACACCTCCCTTATGTTATACATTCATCTCCCCTGAATATGTCATACTTGTGTACCTCTTTGATCTTCAGAAACTTTCTCTAACATCACTTCCCCCACGTAGTTGGAATAATAACACTAAAAGCCTTGATGAGTAAAACCTTGAGTTTCTCTGCGGTCATGACATTCGTCTTCCCGGGATATCTTCAATCACTTAGAAGAATTAAGTTCATCAAGTTTACTCACGTTTAGATGCTTGTCTCCTTCTCCCTTGCTAGTTTTGACACTTCAGAATTAGCAACATAGTATAAGCCCAAATACTTGAAATCTTTAAGAGAAGAACACATGAACTCTTGTGAGAATCAACTTGCTGAAGACTCTCTCTGACTATTTTTATCAACCCTTATGTAGACAATTTGAAGTGACCACTGAAGAAGAAAACCCGATATACCATACTTGAAACTGAAGTCAAATTCCCCACATTCATATCTTAAGCTTGCACCTAATGATGGAAGAATGGTGTCGAGAATTTATGCTTCAAGCAAATCTCTAAGTACTCACAACCCAAACAAAGTATGAGACATTAACACCTCTTGCGATTATCCACACCGTCATATGCGTGTGACACTGATTAAAACAAAGTAACTCCTAATAGTGATAGTTAACCAGGTCTTCAACCATCCACCTTGACTGCTGGTAACTAGATAAACCAAGTCTTCAACTCAAATTCTTAAGCCCGAGCAAGTTATCAAATAAGAACACGCCTTTGTGAAAGTCAACTTCAATCTCAAATAAGTGATAAATTATTAACTCCGAAGTCATCAACTTGTGTCAAATGTCCAACACGTGAATAAATGTACAACCGGATGTACATTGACCCACTTAATGAACCAGAACAAATGATTCCTCAACATCAATTCCATCTTCCTAAAGATATACATATAGAGACTGATCTAGAAGATTCACCAATAATGTCTTCAAGCGGATGAGGTAGTCATTTCCTTTAATGTTCATGTGGTTGATTTACAGAGTGCACAATAGTCCGTGAAGATTTGGTAAAGGAATACCAAAGATAGGATCATTTTTCATGAACAATAATCCGTGAAGATTTGGAAAAGGAATACCAAAGAGCGGATTATTATTCAATAGTGCAATTGCAATGTTACAATAGTCAATATCAACGCCTCGAGGAATAACTGGAGATTGGGTTTCTCGAGGAATCACTGCTAAATAATATGAGCAAGTCTAATTGGGGATTGAATCTGACTAATCAATATCTCCCAATTAGTGCTCTCACATAAACCGACAATCTGTTTGATAAATGCCCAGATTAAGAAGAAGACTTTAGATAATCAAATGTAACTCATCTTTAGTCTTCTAACATGCATCAATAAATGTAGAACAGACTGTAGACTCGACCTTCTTCAAGATTGTCCAGTTGGGGAATAGATAGTTAACATCTTCATCACACCAAAAAGCATCCCAATTAACTTACCTCTTGCAAGTCCCTTTAACTAAAATCCCTCCCAATCAAACAAGAACAGAAAGATATTTATCAAGGAAATCAGCAATCAGCCCGCAACGAACACACTAAATGGTAACACCAAACTACCAATCACATCAAACAAGAACAGAGAGATTTTTCGGAATCATCATGTTGATGTGTACGTGAAGCATTAACCGGAAGCACTTTGTCATTAATCATATCAACCCGTGTGAAGATGTCAACCATCGGCTCTTAGAAGAAACTACATGTGAAGATGATCCGATAAGAAGAGTCTCAGTTCTTACATGAGTTAGGAGCCGTTTGACCATATATTCTCAAATATCAATCAACTATCCAAAAAATTCACACTTCTTCTCCCCCTCAAGAATTGCATACGGAGATGCCATTCTTGATTAAACAAGTGATTATCATCCAAATGTATTCTATTCACACTTCTCCCCCGCAAAATTAGCACATGATGTCGCCATCTTGATTATATTAAGCAAGTGGAATAAGAGTAATTATCAGTAGTCTGGTTTACTTGATGACTGAAGTGCATTGAAAAAGCATGAAGCAGTTGATGAGAATGGTCATTATAAGAAGATTTCTCTTCTTTCGAAGATAAAGCGCACTGAAACGTATACTTTTTTTTCTTTGAGGAACGAGGCTTGAACTCTTGTGTTCAAACGTCATAAGAAGATTTCTCTTCTTTCGAAGATAAAGCGCACTGAAACGTACACTTTTCTTTTCTTTAGAGTACGAGGCATGAGCTGTGTAAGATATAACTTTTCACATACACATCAAACCATAACACAAGGTGGAGTATAAGATGGAATTCTAGAGAGAGAAAGTTAGAGGTTTAGGGAACTTAGTGAGAGAAAGTGAAAGATATTATTATGAGCTCCAACTCTCTACCTTGGGAGGTAGAGAGTATTTATAGTCTTACACAAATCGCCACACTTTGGGCTGTGGATCAGGCATACAGTGGGTAAAGACCCGTCCGTCCTCCACGGTGTTACTTAACTAAATACTACTTAACTTAAAATAACTACGACTACGAGCTTTCTAACGATTACATATACTTGAGGTGACCGACTCTTTAATACTGGGAATTTCTAATTCCTAACAATCTCCCCCTAAGGGAGGTCACCTCAATCATGTACCAAAATTACATTGAATACAAATAGATAATACATTAAACATAGTTCTTGCATTCTTGATGTAGTCCTTTGTACTTGAGCTCGTAGTCATTGATTCTTCACAATGCATGTTTGGTTATTCCAAGTGGAGGTCTTTTACTGATCCACGTGATGATAATTTTGAGCCATCATTTGGGATCATCAGCAATCAACAATCTCTGAGACTTCCATTGTGGTGTTGTGACTTTGGGACCGACATGCTCACATTCTGGATCATGATATCTTCTCATCAGAGTAGCGGAAGCATTTGTTGAATCATGATATTGGCAGCAGCGTAGCAGAAGCATGGAGTGAAAATATCAGAGTCATTGATGCACTAATCATGATTTCTTTTGAGATGAATGTGTTAAGTGAGCATGCGGCTATGGATTGAGCGCTTCATTCTGATCAGCTGCAAACGTCGGGCGTACCTGCATACAACAGTTAGCAACAAATCGCACGAAAGTGTCTTTGATCACTTTCGATGAATTGAGGTACACGGCCCACGGTTCCCCGTTGATCAGTATAAATACTGCCTGTGATCAGGTAGGATTCCTAAGAATCTCCTTGACAGGGTTTCGCAGCTGTTCTAGCTGTTCTCAAACCGGAACGTCTCAAAGAAGACAACACGGAGTGAGTGAACCAGCGAATTTTAAGTCCACTGATTGATGAAAAGAGATTTGAAAAACAGTCGAGTATTGCTCAATAGAAATTGTTTTTGCAATACAACGAAGGTTTTATTGAAAATCAATTATCAATCATAAAAATACCTTTTGGTTTGAAAAATGAGTACACGGTCGATGTGCTAAAGAAAAGAGTTTATAAGCACAAAGACCGGTTTTTCAAAGGTATCCGTCAATCCCTAACCTGAACCAGGTTTGATTCAAGAGATTGAATCGCCCCATTGTTTCTGTTCAGTTGTCACATGGTTGATCTATAAAATAGATTTCACATGCCACCTACCAGGAGCTTGTTTGATGTTGGCTCCAGAAGGCTTTCCATCTTCATTGTGAATATGTAAACACATCACTCAGATGTTCTGGCAATACCACAAGGATAATGCGTGGACTCAAGATATAATCTCTCTTTCCACATTGTGTGAAACAGAGAGTCTTCATTGAAAAGTGTCCTAATGAGATTTATTGATGATCTCGTGGCTCTAGACTCAATTTGTGCATATTTGGATCCTGTAACGGAGACTAGGGAGAGGGTCTCCTTCTTCAATATCAACAATCTCTAAGAGAAAGTCGATAGATAATGTCGGTTCCCCGTGAGAATGAAACAAGTCCTTTTAAGAGGAACTTGAGTGGTTTGGAAGGTTGAAGTGCAGTGCGTCACTGGGTCCATGACGTCTTGTCTTCAATACCGATGTTACCATCAGTAGCATATGAATTGAACCCGGTTTCTGCCCTAAGGTTGAATAAATGGAGGGCTATTTGTTTTCACCCTTTTCTCATTCAATTCTTTTTAATTCTTCAACTCCTTCAGTGCTTACCGAGACTTCATAGCTATTACCTTGTTGGGTTTATTCCAGTACTAGCTCAGTCTTAGTCTGCACTCTTCCCATATCTCACTTTTCTCCTTTTATCATCATACCTAAGGACTTCTACACTAACTAGTGGATTGTCCCTGGGTAGATCCCTCCGGTTCTGGCGGATCATGGGAACCAATACCTAACCTTATCATCCTTATATCACCGTACATAAAGTAAAGTTGGTCGGTCAATTTGGTATTGTTCGTCTGCCATTGGATCCAATTGAAAACCATTTAAAAAAAATCAATTCAGATACTTGTGATATATTATCAAAGCATTTTGTACCTGAATTGTTTTTGATATTTTTAGTACGAGAACTCCCCCTCAACATGTGCATCAAGTATTTGAAAATGTTTTGCACACGGAGGCAAGAGAAAGAATTAACTTCTTTGATTACCATTTTCTAAAAGATATCAACATCACTTCCCTCAACAAATCAAGTAGATATAGCATTTCCGGGAAGGATGAGGTTTCCATAAATTTGCTCCCCCTCAATATGTGCCTCGAGGTTTGAAAAGAGAGGGAACCTGCACATTGGGATAAATGATCACGTTTTAAATCAAAGGTTTTAAGATAGATGCTCCCCCTCAACATGTGCATTGAAAAATTGAAATCGTTTGTCACATGTGGGCGGGATAGCATGTACATCCTTTTATAACCATTTACCTAATTATCAGTTTAAATCCAATTTAAATCACACATTCTCCCCCGATCACAATTATCAAATCATTTGAAATTTGTGATCTCGTATGGATTTAAATTGATTTGAAAGCTTTTAAGGAGAATTGTGACTTGATTGTGAAAGCGTTTGAACTGATAAGGATCGGATTTTAAGACTTTAAACTCCATTTATAAAACATGCATGTATATCTTTTGAAAACAATTTTAATGCCAAATAACTTTTTAATTTAATTGAAATCATTCTCCCCCTCAATCAATGACGTAGGTTGTTGATTGAGAGATAGAGATTTTGACAAATGAGTCCTGATGATTATCAAAAATAGAGATTGAGTTAATTTTTAAAGCATTTAGTTTTCAGCAGATAGGAGTTTATAGAATCAGAGCATGGAATTTTGAACACATGATAAAACATGGCTCTGTTCTTTCTTTAAAAACCGGGTTATTGCCTGAAGATGACAATAAACCATTTTTTTCTCTTTCTCCCAAAAATATTTTTGATTTTTTTGATTTTTTTTTTTTTTTTTTTTTTTTTTTTTTTTTTTTTAAATTCGAACAATATCTAAAGACCCGTGTCATTCTTTGAATGACAGCACAAAGACCGTAGATATTATCGAATCGAGAGAAAAATGACAAAAAGACAATATTTTTTGAAGATTTTTCGAATTTTTCAATTTTTTTTTTTTTTTTTTTTTTTTTTTTTTTTTTTTTTTTTTATGGATTTTGAAGGTTTTATATTTTTCTATTTGATTTTTGAAGATTTTATAATTTTGTATTTTGATTTTCGAATAGATATATACAAGAGATAGATGAAGATAGACCTTTACTCCTCGTCTTCCTCCTGAAGACGTTTGAGAGTTTCTGGTTGAAGGCTTTTCAAACCAAGACGTGGAAGAATAAACTCAAAACGTTCTCTTGGAAGAGCTTTGGTGAAGATGTCAGCTAATTGATATTCAGACCTCACAAAATATAGTTCCACCACACCTTTTTCAACTTGTTCCCTGATGAAATGATGTCGAATGTCGATATGCTTTGCTCTTGAGTGTTGAACGTTGTTGCATGAGAGAGCAATAGCACTTTTATTATCACAGTACAGAGGGATTTTGTTGAATTCAAAGCCATAGTCAGATAATTGAGATCTCATCCATAAGATTTGAGCACAACAAGATGACATGGCTATGTATTCAGCCTCTGTAGAGGAAATAGAAGTACTCATTTGCTTCTTTGAAGACCAGCTCACAAGCTTATCACCCAAAAACTGAGCACCTCCTGACGTACTTCGACGTGTATCTTGACAACCTGCATGATCAGCATCTGCATAGGCCGTTAGTGACATACCGGTGTCCTTCGGGTACCATAGTCCCATATTGATGGTTCCTTGGAGATACCGAAAGACCCGTTTAACTGCTTCAAGGTGCTTTTTAGTAGGCTTAGCCTGGTATCTAGCACACATGCACACAGAGAACAAAATGTCTGGTCTACTAGCAGTGAGATACATCAGGGATCCAATCATACTTCGATATTTTGTTTGGTCAATCATGATCCCTGAGAGGTCCTCATCTAGTTTGGTTCGGTCAATCATGGGGGTGTCAACAGGGTCACATGAATCAAATCCAAATTTCTTTAAAATCTCTGTTGCATATTTAGATTGATTTATGAAGATGCCTCCGGGACTTTGTGAAATTTGTAATCCCAAGAAAAATGACATTTGTCCCATCATTGACATTTGAAACTTTGAACTCATTTCATTTGAAAAACGATCACATTCCATTGGGTCAGTCGAGGCGAAAATAATATCATCAACATAAATTTGAACATGAGTTAAATGTTTGCCTGACTTCCTGGTGAACAATGTAGGATCAACTGCTCCTTTGCTGAATCCGGTTGATAAAAGAAGCTTTGACAGTGTATCATACCATGCCCTTGGAGCTTGCTTTAACCCGTAAAGAGCCTTCTTCAAACGATAAACGTGAGTAGGATGCTCTTGATTCACAAATCCTTCAGGTTGGCTGACGTAGACGACTTCTTTAAGATCTCCGTTCAGAAATGCCGTCTTTACATCCATCTGATATACCACCATGTTCTTACTTGCAGCATTAGCCAAAAAGATTCTGATTGCCTCGATTCGAGCAACTGGAGCAAATGATTCTTCAAAGTCTATACCCTCCTCTTGACGATATCCTTTAGCAACCAATCGAGCCTTGTTTTTCAACACATCACCATGTTCGTCAAGTTTTACTTTGAAGATCCATTTGAGAGCTATAATCATAGCACAGTCTGGAGCAGGTACTAACTCCCATACATCAAGACGATCAAACTCATGAATTTCATCTTGCATAGCATTGAACCAGCTATCTTCATTCATGGCAGTTTTAACGTCTTTTGGTTCGATCTTAGATAGTACGGAGTTGAAGAAGCACCATAAGGCATCGGTTGCAAGTTGCTTCCGGGTTGACACAGGACGAGAGGGATTACCAATGATGTTGTCTAATGGATGATCGTGAGTCCATTTTCTGAGGTGTTCATGTGGCATTTGTTGAGGAACTGAGGTAGCTGAGTCGATGTCTCCTGAAGAAGATGGTTCTGCTGATGATTCAGGAGTAGCAAATATGTTTTCAAATGGAGCATCTTCAGGAGTCGCAAAGGGATTAACTTCATCATTGATGCCAGAAAAATTTCCATGATGTACATTTGAAGAATGATGATTTATTGATGAGACTGAAGGATCAGCAGTAGGTGCTTCTTGACTTACAGATATTGAAACTGATGGATTGACTTCATTCACTGGAATCTGAGCATCCTCTGTTGTAGGGATCAGCACTTCATTAGTAGTGGACTCATACAGTTCATCAAACATTGGATCAAACAACTTCTTTACATCATCTTCGGATGGAGGTACATATGGTGTTTCTTGAGAGGAGTTTGGAACAAGGGATGAGCCAATAGGACTGTTATGAAGTGCGGGTCCTGAGCTGGAGTGTCCAGGAGCCATTTGACCGGTCAGCTCATCAAACGTAACGTGAATTGTTTCCATGATATTTCGGGATCTTTTGTTGTAGATTCGGTATCCCTTTTTGTTTGGTGCATATCCTACAAATACTCCAATGTCAGCTTTAGCTCTAAGTTTGCCCAAGTCTTGACCCTCATTAGTTGGATAGCACAAGGCACCAAACACACGAAGGAAAGATAGATTGGGTTTCCTGTTGTGGACAAGTTCATATGGAGTTTTTCCATGAATGGTGTGAATCAGGGAACGATTTTGTGTGTAACATGCAGTGGCAATTGCTTCAGCCCAGAGAAACATTGGAACCTTTGAGTAAATCAGCATTGTTCTAGCAGCTTCAACAAGAGTACGATTTCGTCTTTCAACTACACCGTTCTGTTGAGGGGTTCGTGGAACACTTCTTTGATGGCTGATTCCAACGCTTTCATAGAATTCACTAAGTTGTTTGTTGACAAACTCAGTTCCATTGTCTGTTCTGATAATTCTGACAGTTTTGTTTAGTCTAACCTGCAGCTGTTTGATGAGTTTGATGATGATATCAGGAGTTTCATCCTTTGTCCTTAAGAACTTGACCCAGGTGAATCTAGAATAATCATCAACCACAACTAACACATATTTCTTCCCAAAGATATTCTGCACCCTCATTGGTCCACATAAATCCATATGAATCATATGAAGAACTTCTGTGACAGAGTTAGAAGGTTTGGGTTTATGGGCATACTTCTTGATTTTTCCCAATTGGCAAGCTGAACAAAGATGATCCTTTTCATACTTTAGTCTAGGTAAACCTACAACTAAGTCCTTTCTGGAAAGATCGTTGATGGTGCCGAAGTTCAAGTGATTGAGACGACGATGCCATAACCATGACTTTGCTTTTGAAGCCTTTGATAACAAGCAGATTGGTGATGCTCTCATCATGTCATCGATAGAGATAGTGTAAAGGTTTGAGCCACGAGTTCCTTTCAACAGTTCCTTTCCATTAAGATCTCTAACAAAGCAGGTATGTTTTCTGAAGGCTACTTCTAGATCCGAATCACAGAATTGACCAACAGAGAACAGATTATGACCTAAACCTTCCACATAATACACTCTAGAGATGACACTATCACCAACAACATAATCTCCATAACCCATAATAGCACCGAAATGATCATTACCAAATCTAACAGTCCCGATGAATTTGCTCACGAAGTTCATGAGCCGTGACCGGTCTCCAGTCATATGCTTGGAACAGCCTGAGTCCAGGTACCACAGAACGATTTGAACGATCTGCAGTTGAACACAGACAAGAATGGATAACTGGATAATTGGGATCCCCATGCAAGAATGGGTTCCATTTGGTTAGTAGCAACAGTTGGACCACCCACATCAGAAATAGAAGCATTCATATCAGAAAGTGAGGTAATAGAATCATTGTGAATAGATGCAATACTAGTGTCTGAATTAACCCTATTTACAGTGTGACCACTTCTTAGGGGAATAGTTCTACCAGTAGGCATCCATTTTCTAGTGGGCATTATCTGATTAGTCTTATGACCAACAGGTATCCAATAAAAACCTATTCTGCTGAATGTTCTTCCTGTGGGTTTCCATTGTTTTCTAACTTTCTTTCGCTTTTGCCTTTTAGCCTTTTTAGCATGAATTTTAGCATTAGCAATATTAACTGGACAATTAACATCATTAGGCAGAACAGTAACACCACATTCATGATTAGAAACAGAATTCAAGCAAACATCAGTACAAGTTTTGCAAATAGTATCAGAATTCGAATTAATTACAGTACGCTTATAGCTAATACTAGAATCAACACGATTCGTTTTATTTGATTCAAACTTAAGGTTCCTAGATTGTTCTTCTACTTTCTTCCAGTGCACATTCTTAGCTTGAGAGGTCCTATCATTCCTTGTATTGTCTTGAGACTTTGACCTGCTCCGCTTAATGTCACTGATTACTCCTGTAGAGGGAATGGGAACATTAGTTGGCTTAGCTACTCTTTGCATCACCTGTTTAGATGTACTGGGATCTGAACTACATGCAGGTGCACTAAGGTTCATTTTCTTAAAACTAGAGGTACTGTGATTTGTGCTCCTAGAAGGCACACTTGAGTTCTCTTTCTTAGCATTGACAGATCTGGAATCTGAGCTGTTTACAGGCACACAACTGTTCACTTTCAAAACATTTGGAATCGAATGCGTATCATACTTAGCTTTAGGCATTGAGCATGGAATCAAAGGATTAACTCTCTCACCTAATGACTTAGGGCATATTGTGATCAAGCATTCTAAGATTTCTTGACATCGTTTGGCATATAAGCACGCATGTCCAATTGCATTATCATGAGGTTTCTCTAGCTTATCCTCTTCAACAATCTCACGCAGACATTCTAGGCAATCCTTAAGGGATGAGAAGTATGTTTGAATGGCAAGTTTGTTGTTTCTTAGATGAGGGGGGACATATGTCACAGATAAAGCATGTTTATTACTAGAGCGAACCTTAGATACAACATTCTCCTCATTGATCATTGGCATTTTCCCTTTTACCTGACTCTTCAGATTCTTAATTTCCTTTTGCAATGAAGTTATTTGTTCATTGTTTTTGTTACGAGTGACTTTAATTGATTCAAACAACTCATTGAAATGACGTTTAACCTTTTCATTTTCTTCAAGAAAACTTTCGTTTTCCTTTTGTAAAGCATTTACTAGGTTTTGAAGATGAAACGTTTGAGAATTCTGAGAATCTAAAGGAGGAGGCATTTGGGAGCCTGTCATATTGTTCGTTTGGCCCTTTAACTGAGAGATTTGGGCTTTCAACTTTCTGATCGTGTTGGACTGAGCTTGAATCTGTTCATCACGTTTGTTAATTTGAAAAACTGCATCAAACTCTGGAGCATCTGAAGATGTCTTGATATTTGAAGTTTTGACATTTTCTTTGAGATGTTGATATTTTAGTTGTAAATTAAAATACTCAACTTCTAGTTTAGAAAAGTGTTTAACCAACGTGTCGTGATCATCCAGTTCAATTTTCTCGTTTAGTTTAGAATTAGTTTTTTCAAGCTCAATGACACGATCATGGGAGACTTTCAGGGCCACAGATAATTCATGAAATTTGGAAGCATTAATAGAGCAATTTGAAGCAGTGAAAAACACATCTTGAGCAACACATTCAGTAATAAGATTCTCATTCAATGTATGCAGGTTCTTTCTCTCAATCTCATTATATTTTAGTGTACGCTCATAATTACTAACTTCAGCAACCATTGCATCAAATTCCTTTTCCATACCCTTAATATCAGCTTCTACCCCCTTTTTAAGACTCTCAAAGTGATCTTTTAGAAGTTTAAAGAAAGGCATGACCTCAGTTAAATAACATTCTTTCATTTGTTCAAAACCTCTTTCACCTTCAGTTATACCAGTGGGAGTGATCCTTTTCTTGCAAGTTTTCTCAAAATCAACAAATAGTTGGAATATAACGTATTGGCTAATTAGTGTCTTGCTTTTAGTGGCAATTGTTCTAGGTACAAGATGCATAGGTGTATTAGGAGGATACACAGTTGCTCTAGGCATTTTCCGAAGGGGAGGGTTTGTTTCTACAATATTTTCGGCTTTCTGCTTATCTAAATCCATTTTCCAGAAGACTTGTTCGGGAGTCAACAAAGTCTGAGGCTTAAACTTGTTTAATGCAATCCAGTTTTCCTTTTTGTAATCGTGAGGAGAGATAATTATTTTTTTCTCTTTGCATTTAGGGTCATCTAGTTTTTTGTTCATCCTTTCCCTAGTGACTTCATCTGATTTCTTATCTTCCTCAGTGCACTCAACGCAACTAGGTTTCTGCCTAGGCTTAAGAATTTCATCACCATCATAAATCACCTTATGAGCATTTCTAGCCTTTTTGATTACCTCTGGATTTGGTTCCTCAACAAGGGGAATGCTATGCTTATCGCTTAAGACTCTATGCTTAGTGATCATGTGAGCCGTCTGAATGGTATTCCCTTGTACGTACAACTTATTTTCAAGCTTGTTTTTCAAAGTCTTTAGATTAGAAAAATCATTCAAAAGTTTTGACTCCTTAGCATAGAATTCTTGCTTAAGCACTTTAACATTTTCCTGAAGTTCTTGTTTTTGCTTAGCAGTTTTAGAAAGCTTTTCTTGTAAGGCATTTAACTCTTGTTTTAATACTTCTTCTCTAAACCTACTTTTTCTAATAGTTGTACGCATTTGGTCATCCATTTCCTGCTCACGGGTGGTCAACTCAAACTTAGCACGCTGTTCATAGATAGCAACACGTTCTTTATAGGCATTTAGTTCAGAAATTATGGATTCATCAGGAGCACATGCAGTGAATTCATCAAAGACATAGTCATTGTTAACTGCAGGAGATGCATCACTAGGTACAACTTCACTTTCACTTTGTTTCATATATTGATCATATGGGACAATGTTGATGTTACCCATGTTTTCAATATTTGATTCAATAGTTTCAGTTGATTGTACTTTGTCATGCATCTGTTGCACATTGGCATCATCGTATAGTTTTAATACCTCTGAGATAAGCTTGTCATGGGATGGCCCAGCTGGTGGTGAAGAAGTGACCTTGGGAGACACCATGGGAGAGATGCTAGCCATAAATATTGTGTGTGCAGTAGGTCCATCATCCACATCAGAGTCGTAAGCATCGCAGTCACCGACTTGAAAGGCATTTTGATGATTGTGACCTATCTCCTGAATGGGCTGCTCATCTACATCTGCATCATAGGTCTTGGCATTGCCTTCAGCAAGAAACAGCAGTTCCTCTTCATTCAAAGTAGCACCATTGTCCTGAGCTTGAGCCAGCAACATCTTATCTCTGAAGTATTCGGCATTTTGTGGACGCTTTGGAGATGTGCAGTTCCTTGCAAAGTGTCCCTCACCACCACAGTTAAAGCATTTGATTGGCTTAGCTTGACCTGGGTTACCATTCCTTCCTCGATTCTGGTTTCCAACATAACCTCTCCCAGCTCCACCTCGTCCCTGTTCATACTGTCTTTCCTGAACTGGTTGCACCACGATCCTTCCATCTTTAACAGTGGCTTGATTATGTGGGTTAGATGCAGTTCTGAGGTTGTTGTTGGTTTGTGGGAGAGAATTCATGTTTTGACTAATGAGAAGAGCTAGTTGATTGATGATGTTACCCACGTGTGCATCAGCATCAGCTTGTTTGAACATGGGATCAGGAATGAGTTTGTGATTACCATTCCCCAAGGGTATGACTTGTGATGCTTTGGTTGTGATTCCAATGTTTGAGTAGAAGGCTGTTGAATCATTAGACGAGCTTGTCTCTCCTGGGTTAGTTTTGAACTGATTGAGAATCAATTTTTCAAACATGGCATGTCTTTCATTCTGAAGGAGGAAGGCATAGAGTTGCTCATAGTTTGTGTTCTTCAATCCTTTAGTAAGCTTCACAGCGGTAACAAACTTGTGCCATTCAGGATTCATATTGTTTACAAATTTTGAATTCAACTGAATGTTAGGCATAGTCATTCTGATGTTCCTCATGTCATTAACTAACTTATGAAATCTCACATAGTACTCATAGACATTCTCATCTGGTTTCATCTTGAAGTGCTCAAATTCGTCATAGAGTTGTGATTCTCTGTCTTCCATGGTTAATTCTGAACCTGAGAGAAGCATCTTTACATTATCCCATACTGCTTTTGCATCAGTGTTATGATTGATCAGCTTGTAGATGTCTTTAGGAAGACCTTGAAGAACAATGTTTGAAGCCCTGATATCTGCATCGAATCTCTTTTTCTCCTTATCATCAAGCTCATCATACATCTTAGGTCTGTCCATTCCGTAAACAGGAGTACCATCTTCATTAGTATCAAGTATGTCTCTAGTCGTCTCAACACGATATGGTCCTTCATCAATGGATTTGAGAATGTTGACACCATTTTCCTTTCCAAGGCAATACAATCTGATTCGTTGAGCCCAAGAATCGTAGTCAGTTCTGTCAAGCATTGGTGGACGAGTATCTGAGCCAGCTGCTTGAACATCCTCGGCAACAGTGGAGATGACAGTGGGAACAGTGGGAATGTTGGTAGACATGTTAACAGATTATACGGGATTTTATAACTCTATGATTAAACCGGGAAATAGATTCTTTCACGGGATTTTACTAAATCAAGAGAAAACCGTAAACAATCACTCAAGTTGCTAGATGATAAAGTGCTAACTCGCTACCAACTAATGCACTAAGTCGCTAGAAATTAGTGCAATAAGTCGCTAACCCTTAACTCGCTACACGTCTAATTCGCTAGAGTCCCAAGTCGCCAACAGAAAAGCAAGTCGCTAAGTAGTAACTCGCTACAGACTAAGTCGCTAGCCAAATTTGTGCAGTAATTCGCTACACAATTCGCTAGATATGCAAGTCGCTAAAGAGCAACTCGCTACAGACTAAGTCGCTACCACAAGTCGCTAACCGTAGTGGAGATTCCACTACTTGTACTATAACTCGCTAGCTCTAACTCGCTAGCTTTTATAACTGTAAGTCGCTACAAAACTATGAAGTAAGTCGCTACCAAGAAAACAAGTCCGAGAGCTAAGTCGCTAGCTTGAAAAACAAAATAACCTTCACTTTTCAATCCAAAAACAACCCAACCAAGATGATTCAAGCTTACCAAATGAAAACCTAAACACTTTTGATGATTCTAAACATAAAAGTACCAACAAAATTCAAACTTTAACACAAGAAATCAACCAAATGATGCAAAAACCACTAAACTTTTTCAAACTCAAAAACCACCTAAAAACCACTATAAATCCAAAGATGTGCAAGATATGATCTAACCATGGCTCTCTGATACCAATTGTAAGATATAACTTTTCACATACACATCAAACCATAACACAAGGTGGAGTAAGTGAAAGATATTATTATGAGCTCCAACTCTCTACCTTGGGAGGTAGAGAGTATTTATAGTCTTACACAAATCGCCACACTTTGGGCTGTGGATCAGGCATACAGTGGGTAAAGACCCGTCCGTCCTCCACGGTGTTACTTAACTAAATACTACTTAACTTAAAATAACTACGACTACGAGCTTTCTAACGATTACATATACTTGAGGTGACCGACTCTTTAATACTGGGAATTTCTAATTCCTAACAAGCTGTTGTGTTCATACGTCATAAATCTCTCTCTTTTCACCATCTCTTGGCAAAACATGTAATCACCCCATTATCATTCAGTAGGCTCTTTGTCGTGACAGCTGATGGAGAAAACCCAATATGATGAATTTGACCCTGAAGTAAACTAACCCAAACTTGTGACTTAAACTTGCACATATGTAACAAAGAGCGGTGCCGAGACTTCATCCTCCATTGAATCTCTAAGTACTCTATACTCTTCATCTAACCAACCATCAAGTATAAGACGTACATCACCTCTTGAAAATCCACAATTGAATGTGACACTGAGCACTACAACGTAACTCCTTAAAGTGATAGTTATTTTGCGGTGGAAAGAGCCCAATTCCCCTAAGTGGTAAAAGAAAAGGTAAAAGTCACCCAATAATAACTAGATTTACAAGTCTTCATTTTTGATAATAAGCTCGAACAAGGATCATGAAGAATCTTCATCCAACCATCCCCGATACCGTCAGATACTAAGTACACTTGCCCGTGATAATTCACTTCAACCTCAAATAAATAATAGTGAATTAACTCCGTTGTCACATCTTCTGGTTAAAAGCTCAACTCTAGCCTCCTTTGACGTTTTAAGTGAACTCTGATAATGGTTTCATCCCGACCATGGTCAAAAGCACATAACCCCGTAAAACCATGTAATAACCAAACTGCCATGACAAAAATCCAAACACACATCCAATATATGAAGTACACCCTTTTATCCCTTCTTTGAAGCAGAAACCATAGCACCAACATCAGATAAGATCCTGAAATACACTTTCCATTCTCCAGGATGGTTCCATCATTTCGGGATTTTACAATTCTATGGTTTAAACCGAGAAATAGTTTCTTTCACGGGATTTTACAAAACCAATAATAAACCGTAAGATAGATCTGGAAATGCACTTTACAATTAACAGGATGTTTCCATTGTCACGGGGATTTTACAAGTCTATGATTTAAACCGAGAACTGGATTCTTTCGCGGGATTTTACAAAATCAAGACAAAACCGTAGACAATGTCAGCTTGAATGTGTTATGACCACTTTGGTTTCAGTGAATATCTGTTTTAGGGGAACATGCAGCGGTTCATCAACGGTTCATTATCCAACATCAACAAAATCATCAACCATCCAATAAACACATTGGTAACCACACCATTCACGCATTCTGTCAGCAATAGTTGTGACAACAAGGTGAAGTAAACCCGATATACCAAATTTGATCATGAAGTAGAATTCCTCATATTTGTTACTTAAACTTCTACTAATTCTTGTGAAAAAGAAACGGTGTACCCAGTGTACAAAATCTCTTGACATTATAGCCAAGTCTTTATCACCCTCTATAAACGCCCAAACAAGTCATCTTTGCGGAAGGGTAGAAAGAAAGAAGACGAAAATAAGTACGCGCGTCCGGAAAACCTTACTTCAATTCCAAATTAGAAATATAGTATAATCAACCCCGTAGCCAACCAAGTTTCAGTTACAATTCAAGCCGTGACATACTATTCTCCGTGAAGATGTATAAACCAACGTATCTCATCATCACACCAAATCAAAACTCATAATCAAACCTCATAACATAAATAATCTTAGCATCATACCACATCTCATGATCACAAATCTCTTTAATAACACTCATTCTCAAATCATATTATCACAAATATTTGTTTTGAGAAGCTCAACCGCAATTTGAACTCGATCCATTATAATGACTGAACCCGATCAATTTAGGCTTTAGAGGGCCCATATCCAATGTTGCTTATATTCAGGTCCAATAATTAGCTCAAGCCCAATGGGGATCATATGTAGCCCAACTGATAACACCATATCTTGCAACTCTGGCCTACGAAAGAGATAACAACACAAAGCTCAAATCCATCTTAAAATCAAACCCGGTTCATTAGATAAGCCGCAAAATGTCTTCAAAAATTATTCAAGTAGGCTCAAGGTGCAATCTTCGACACAATAATCAAGTAAACAACCAAACTTGTAGTCCCATTATAAAGTTATTAAACACAAAATGTGGATGAGCTACCATTAACTTTTGCAAAGTGAAAAATGGCTATCAGTTATTTTTGTATTCGGTTTATAATATGCCCCGTCCAACATATATGCATAGCAGATCCAAGTCCAATACAGGCCCGGTTGTAGCCCAATCGTTCAAGTTCAAAGGCCCAAAAATGATAACACCAATAATCCGGCCTGAGACAACCCTTGGCCCATCCAGTGATCATACCCGGTTATACCCTAACATTATGGGTATATAATACTCCTTATCACTCCACTTAACCCTAATCCCTCACAAAAAAACAATCCGCCCCCATCATTTACTTAACACACAAACCCTAATATCTCTCTCAACTTACTTCCGCCTCTCTCTTACAAATCAGCTTCACATCCTTAAAAATCTCATAACGAGGCTAACCCAACTCATTAAAACGAACGCCTCCAATATCTTTCAAATAAAATGCATCATAAGAAATACATCAACACTCTCCTTTGATGCATCTACACACCACGCCACAGGGATGGCTTAGATGGTGTTTTGATTAGCCACATGGATGGCTTGATGCTCGTATGTCATGTCCTCTCGATTAATAAAAGACTGGTTACATGAAGGTAAGGTAAGTTCTTTTCGTTAATATTCCTTAACGAATCAAGGTAAAAGGTTTTAACATTCTTGTTAAAAACCTAACCTTATGTTCGGATAGTAAAGAACTTGTTAGGGTATGATTAGTCTTTAACATTCATGAGACGAAATCAGACCTTATCTAACATAGATCGATAATGGATTAACATGTGAGAGATCTTATGAAGTCGAACATTCATAGAGATTCACATGAAAATTTGAGATCATTTATTTTTCATTGCTTTTCGTTGTATTCGAACTTATAAGATCTATGATGTTAGCTCTTTTGTGTATAGATCCGTAAAGATCTAAGTGTTTGATGAACCTAACACAAAAGACAAGGCTGAGATCGATTCTTGATAGCACTCCATGAATTTATTTTTGTTTGGAATATGATGTTGTTTGAGCTAAGATCTGTGATGATGATTTTTTCGTGTCTAAGACTCTAGTAAGTCTCGATATGTCAATACAGTGCCACGAAAATAATTATGAGATTTTGTGATGTTATCGTTTTAATCTTTGAGTCTTGTTGCTTGAGATCTGTGATGGATTGCTATGTGGTTGTCGAGATCTGAAAGATGATCATAAAGTTATCATTAACCCATAACAAATCTGAGATCTTGAATTAATTACCCTTTAATCATTGAGTCTTGTTGAGGTAGTTGAGATTAGGATGGTTTGAGTTTGATGTTGGGACGAATCTTGTGTTACATGTTCAATTCGAAATAAGTGTCTAGGACAGATGATGGCTTATAGCTGAGGTCGAGTGTAGTTTTGGAATATGTTATTGTGGTCGTGAGTCAATTACTTTATCATCTTCTTCATCTTTCTTTCTGTCAAGTTCTATCAGTCAAGGGTCATTACGATAAGTCGCTAGCCCAAGTTGCTACGACTTGTAAAGATAAGTCGCTACCCATATTCAATGGATCTGGATGGAAAAATGTCAAGTTGCTAGCAAGATTTTATACATTTTCCGATGAGTTTTCCGACCATAATTTCCGTTCAGCTTCAAAAACCCAGAAAAACATCCCAAAGATGATACTTTTTGACTATGTTAGACCATTAAAATAGATGATTTGACCAGATAATAAAACACTGCATATTGGTAACAACAAAAACATACGGATGAAGCAAAACATGTTTGGACCAAAAGACACATAGACCAAAAGAAGAATACCAAAACATGTAAAAAACAGTTTTACCCATAAAATCATAACCACAAGAAATCATCATCCAAACAGTTTACACAAAACTGTTTCAAACACGAATCAAAACCACAAGAAATCATCAAAACACAAAACCTTGGCTCTGATACCAATTGTTAGGATTTTATATTTATTGTGTTTGATGATTCGGGTGGTCTTGGATGATGGAAATACATGATAGCCATTTTAGAGAGAGAAAGTAGAGAGATGCGTGTTCAAGCTAGAGACTTGCTTTGTACAATGTAAAAGGATAGATTGAAAAGCACCACCCCTTCCATGGATGGAAGGGGTATTTATAGTTACAATGAATACGTCCTCCTAACAAACTGTGGATCAGGCATACAGTGGGTAAAGACCCGTCCTTCCTCCACGGTGTTACACTAAACTATTCTACGCTACTAATTAACTAATAAACTACTAAACAACGTAATTAACTACAAATCTACGAGCTAACTTATGCTAGATAATATTTGGGGTGACCGACTCTTCACAATGGAATTTCCAATTGCTAACATATTTCAACTTAGGACCATGAGTTTCTTCATTCCAATGATGGAGATCAACATAAACACGCATTAATTGAGCACCGAACTTCGTATATAGTAATATTATGGCGTAACTAAATCACCGGGTTACGCCGTAATTCTTTATCAGCATATTCTTATCTGCTCCGAAATTATCTCTACGGCGTAACTAATTTGCCGTGTTATGCCGTAACCTTCAAAGTAATAATTACGGCGTAATCTTAAGAAGAGGTTACGCCGTATCCTTCATGGCATCATATTTACGCCGTAACGCAATTAAGTAGTTACGGCGTAACCTTCACACATAATTATCAGGCCCTCGTAGCTTGGGTTGTAGTCAAAAGTGCCACATACGCCGTAACTTGTCTTCAGAATATAATCCTTGGCCTTTTCTTACATCTTTTCCGCTCCAACGTCTCTTTTATCCTGAAATGCAATTATGAACGAATATGAACGAATTAAGTACCATATTAATATAAATGAGGCCCTAAACACGGGAATTTGAAATATAAAATATCAAGCTAACTTTATGTTATCAAATATCCCCCAACTTGAATTCTACTTGTCCTCAAGTATACTCTTTAAATAATTCTTTAAAATATATCTCCCAAGATTAATTGGAAGATATGAGTCTAAAAATCACCTAAGTTAGAAAATTCCAAACCGAGCACCTCACGAAAAGGGAATTGAAATCACACTCTCTCTCATAATTCACGTGTTTATTTTTGGGTGATCACTCAACTACTCAGTCATGGCGAGTATTCTATTATAGGCTTGGCAAAGATACTAATATCCACCACTAGAGTCTATAGATGCAGCTATTTTAAAGGCAATGGGTTGACAAAACATAAAGGCTTATGGGGTTATTTTGAAATTACTAATGAGCTACGGCGAAGTGGACAAAACCAATGATACATGACCAAATCCATGGCAAAGACACCAATGATTGCTCGCTTCCTCACCTAAACTCGATTCATGACTAAGGGTAGGATAAGACATGGGAAAACATTTAATGGTGTAAACAAAAAGACACGAAACAAATAGATTCCTAAGTCCACAGTCGCCCCACCACTAGTCGCATTCAATCCCCTAGCAAAAATCGAGGGTCAAGAGTCATAGGGTCTTTAATACATGAGTCAATGCATATAAAATGTAGCGTAGTGCCTCATAATCTCCATAAACCAGGCAAATAAGATGCATTAACTCGGCCTTCATCATCAATGAAAAAAAAAAGTATGTGTTATAAAAAATTTAAAATTTGTGTACTTTTAGCACATAATTCGACCAAAATCAACCATTTCTATCTCCCATCCCCCCACTTTAAATGTACAATGTCCCCATTATACGAATATTAAAATTTGAAAGGCGAGATAGAAATGTACGGGTTTCTAATTTTATCCGTAAGACAAAATGGATTTGTAAAAATTTACGCTAGATGAAACAAGGCGAGAACACTTATCACAATACGACATATAAGCTGATTTATTATGATCAGCTATAAAAAAAACTAATAAACAAAGTCTTGCTTACATTCTTCTTCTCTTTTTTTTCTTTTTTTTCACTTTTTTTTTTGGATGCAAGACAAGATATACATGAAAAACTAAAAACAATACGAACATATAAAGTATCCCCCCACTTGAGATCAACTATCATCTAAACCCGATTTTCTTCCAAAACCCTTTATTCAAAACCCACGACTTTCACTAGTGGAACCAAAATTAACCAACAGCGCTCGGACCATGGACATAAGGAAACTATAGGGTAGGCTAGGCGATAGGTGTAACGAAACAATATATATATGGTGAACAAAATGAAAGGAAAGGCTCTGAAGGGTGTATCTAGGGGTATCTTGCACTAATAGAGAGTGCAACAAAAAGGGTTTAACAGGAGGATTGACTAATCGATGTGAAAAGTCAATATACACAATACATATATGGGCTATTTGGGTTTAATCCTAAAATTGCCTTATATCCTAGCTGCACCGATCACACCAAGTTACCTCAGTGTAATGCTCATGATAATAGTCTCGAAAAGATATGCAAGGCTAAGTTCTAAAGTCTACTACAGCCACCGGCACACTCATTTTTATAGAATTTATGTATAAGGGGAAAACGGAAAGGTTTATCCTCACACAATGGAAATATAGGGTAGGTGTGCTCAGTCTAGATTAATCCAGTTAAGTAAGGAAAAACATGTCAAAATTTTACTAATGAAACACTTTTCATCAAAAACTAGAAAAACAAGGGCAACTAAAATCAAGTGGGTGTCTATGTCTAATCCCTTCCCCCCACTTGGTCATACTTAAGCATAAAAATGAAAGATAAGAAGGGTTAGAATTGGAACAGAAAACTCCCCTGGATTTGCTCGGCATGATCGAAGACATACGAGTAAACATGTCCCGCTTTGAGGTTTATGAGCAAACTTTAATAACCTTAATTCACTTAAGATAACCATACGCATCATATTAGAAAAACAACAAGTATAAAAAGAAAATGAAAAACCTAACTCACTTTCGTAGGAATCACGGTTGCATTTAGCATATGTAACAAGCCTTTTAAACCACTTGGTGTCCCAAGCGGACGAGTGAAGTCTCGTGAGGGTTTATAGGGAACACACCCACAAAGTTCATTTAAAACTAATATATGGTTATGGTGAGTAAGTTTAAAATCAAAATTTCGGTTATAGGAGAGGTTACGGCGTAATCACATAAGTGAGTTACGCCGTAATTAGATAAAACCTAGAGACCTTCGATACTTGATAAGGTTTTAAAAGGTACCATTTTGAGGGGTCGTTTAAGTCCTTATTTGATCACTTTTGTATCCGTTATTGCTTAATATCGTTCCTTTTCACTTTTTAGGTCTCATGAAGGCAAAATGCTGGAATGGCACTTATTTGGACGAAAAGGCGCGAATATATGAAGAAAATGGCCAAAGTCAGAATCGAGACACTCACAGCTGCTGAAGTTAGAGGGTGACGGCGTCAGGTGCTATTGGCGACGCCGTCCCAAAAATGTTGTGACGGGCCAGAACCCAAAACTCGTATTTACAAGTGACGACGTCCAGTTGTAAAAGAGTAGGCCGTCGCTACTCAGACGGCCTAGATGCAATCCAGACGACGTCAGAAGCTGAAGAGGACGGCGTCACGGACACAAGGTGACGTCGTCGCAAGGTTAACGTGGCCAAGACGAAACCCTAATGACGGCGACACGACGGCGTCACTAAACATAAGGTGACGCCGTCGCAATTGTAATCTTATATATAGAATCCGAATTTTTCAGTCTTTTGGGGAGAGTCTTTTGGAGTAAAAACCTAAAACCGAACCTAAGGTGTCTTGTACAGTATTTTAGGGTTTTAAACCCTATCTTACATCAAGATAAGTCTTTACTTCATTAATTCAATTATGTCTTTGATTATTTGTGTGTATGCTTGCATGTTCTCCATGTCCGGCTAATTTATTTGTGTGTTTGCTTAGGAAGTATGAAACTTAATTATTGAATATTGATTGGTTGTTTTCTTATCTTGGTTGATATATGATCTAGTAATGCGATAGGTCATTCGTTGTGTACTTAATGCTTGATTCATCTTTGTGAACCTTAGAATATAATTACCTGAGTAGTTGTAGGCTAAACCATCCAAAGAGCGCCTTAGAGTAGGAGTTTATCATCCCTAGTGGGTTTGTAGACAAGACCCTTTGGTAAGTTCAAAGAGTTAGGGAGAAACGCATACCCTACAACTTTAGACACACAACGCAACTAAGAATAAGACGTGACAACTCAACCATCAATAGGAGATAATTAAGGAGTAATACAACCTAAGTAAACACATCTTTAAACTATCATACGAGCACACATTAATTAGACATAGACTCCCACAACCTTAGTTTAGATAATTAGATAATAGTAGAGTAATCGATAGAAATACCAACCCCCCAAATCCAATACCCGAGATTCGTACCTTTCCATTTCATAAAATATAAAAATATAAAAAAAATAATCTTCCTCAACCCTAACCTTAGCGTAGTAACTCCTTACTAGCATTCCTATTCCCCTAGAGAACGATATCAATACCCGTGGCTTACCCTAATTACTACACTACAACGATTAGGTTCACTGCCTAGGGTGTTATAAAACTTGCTCAAAGAAAAGGAAGTTTCCTTGACCCCGAACGACGCGTGTAGCGTTATCAAGTTTTTGGCGCCGCTGCCGGGGAATAGAATTGCTAGTTAGTAGTCCACCTTGTTTAGGTTCTTTGCTTGATTCCTATCAAGTAAACTTTTTTCTCATTTTTTTAACTTTCTCTTAGTCTATCCCCCTTCTTCGTGACCTTGGTTCGTAACCCCATCACTTTTCATCATGGAAGGTGATAACCCACTACCATTCATCAACCCACCACCAAATGACCCGCCAAGAGCCCGTACTCTGGGTGAATACTTGAGACCAAGCCACCTAGGCTATAGGAACACCATTGAGCTTCCCGACCAAGCCCAAACTACGGACCTGCGATCCGACACCATCCGGTTGGTGCAAAACGGATGTGCATTCCATGGACTTCGTTCCGAAGATCCAAACCAACATCTGAGGGATTTCCTCAAAATCGTCGATTCCATCGACCTTGATGCTACTACTCGGGAGACCACGCGCCTGCGTCTCTTCCAATTCTCTCTACGGGACCAAGCTAGTAATTGGCTTGAGCGACTTCCCGCCGGCTCCATCACAAGTTGGGATGATCTTACTTCTCGCTTCCTTGCTCAATTTTTCCCACCGGGGAGAACCACTAAGCTTAGGCGAGACATCTTGACATTCCAGCAGCTCCAAGGTGAGTCTCTTTATGAAGCATGGACCCGATTCAAGGACTTACTTCATAAAGTCCCTCATCACGGCATTGATCTTTGGCTCCAAGTCCAAATCTTTTATGATCATGTCAACTTCCCCACTAAGCGATCCATTGACCAAGCGGCCGGTGGAAAACTTAGTAATCTGACCGCGGAAGAATCATGGGGTATAATAGAGGACCTCGCCCTCTATGACAACGAAAGTTGGGATGACCCCCGTGAGCTACCCAAAACCGTTAAGGCAATCTCCTTGCCTCCTTCCGACCGTAGGATGATCGAACTTGAAGATCAAGTTAGATTCCTCATGAGCTCATACGAAACTCCTAAATCTTCACACCATGTGAACAAAGCTTCTTCCTCATGTGAGCCATGTTGTGATCCTCATAACACGCGCAACAGCACTCGCTCCCCAGAACATGCTTCCGTTGACTACGCATCCTCGCGTATTAATGGAACGGGAGGAAGATTCCCTACAACACCCGGACCTAGGAATTTCAATGAAACCCGAGAGGCATGGAAAGGCAAGCCCGATTTCTACTGGGGACAAACCAAAGAATTCACCTCTAATGACTTCTCATGGCCCCCACCTAACGGTCCTAACCAACAAAACATCGAAGGGATGTTACAAAACCTAGTTGCATCCCAAGAAACCCAAATGGCTAAGCTCTCGGACCGCTTTAACCATCAACAAGCCGAGATGGATAGGAAAATAGACAACCTTTTGAAAGCCATAGCTAATAGTGATAAGAAGGTTAGTGCTATCTCAACTCCCGAGCCTTCAGGTATAGAGATTAAGGATCCAAGCAAGCTAAAGTATGTCCAATTCGTCAATACCATCGCCTTAGTTGAACCTAATGCAACAAATGACGAAGAGGACTATACACTTGTGGATGATGAAACACCCGAGGAAGTAGATGAAGTAGACATCGACTATTTCAACAAATTTCCTACGGAAGAAGAACTATCTCGCCACCCTCACTTAGTGCGTGACCTCCGTCACATGTATGTTAGGAAAAGTCCTCGAATCAAGTTTGGGAACCCTTGGAATCTTAACATACCATGTTCCATAGGACACCTTTTTGTGGCAAAAGCCTACATTGATCGCAAGTCCCCAATCAACATAATGACTAGCACCTATTACAATTGGATATTGAAGAAGCCTATTCCAACTAGGCAAGACCCCAATGATCCTAATGTTAGTTGCAATTTTCTTGGTAGAGTTAAGGGATTGCCCGTTTATGTAGGTAGTTTCACGTTTCCTACGGACTTCATAATTGTGGATGATATTAGCACGGCCATAGACCCTAGATTGTCCCATGTTATTTTAGGAAAACCTTTCATAGAAAGCACCAGGATGACCTATGACCCCTCATTAGGAGTAGTGCGATTCAAGAATGAGACCGATGACATTGCTTACCAAATGCCGTTTAAGATTGAGAAGTTTTCATCACTCTCTAATGATGAAAAGGAACTTAAACTGTCGGTCTATTATAGGAATGATGAGGATAGGGAGAAAGGTGTTGATTATGTTATGGCTAAGATTTTCGGATTCTATAAGGATTGCTTGAGTCTAGGACCGGAATATAGGACCAATTGGGGAGAGGATGAACTCTTAGAGAAGCGCATTTTAGGGCACTTCTACAACATGGAATCCCCCATTAGAGGCCGTCAAAAGGGCGGTAATGAGAAAACGTAGGAGCACGACTATGAGTCTAGCTACAAGACTCTTTAATAAAGAAAAGCGCTTCGTGGGAGGCAACCCATGTGTATTTGTTTTTCATTTTCATTTGTGTGTCGTATATCTTTTATTAATTGTTTATTCTCATGTTTGAATTTGTAAAAATGCTTTATTTTGTCTTTAACCTCATCTTAATTACATATACAGGTATTTTACATAAGGAATAAGTGTAGGGAGGATTACACACGTTTTCAAAAGAAACGTGAACATGAGAATTACAATTATTTAAAAGATATACATGTGTGTTTGTTCGAGTCAAAAGCTTGTATCGAGTCATAATGGATGTTTTGTAGGAAATTTTTCCAGATTTTAAAGATTAAAATGTTCCAAAATTTTTTTCAGAAAATCGCATACCAGTTTTTGTCAGGATAACCTAACGGCGTCAGGATTGCAACCTGACGGCGTCAGGAAGGAGTAAAAACATCATATTACTTTTTTCTCGTTTTCTGAGTTACTTATACATTTTTGGAATTTTCCAGGTCTTAATTTTCTTAGAAATTCTGTAAACATCCATTCCACAAGCATTATATCCTAGTTTAAATCGAGTCTTATATATATTATTACCGCCTATTTTACGTGAAGGTTTCGTTTGTTTTCTTCAAGTGTGCAGGTTTAGTTTGTCAAGAAGAAGTTACATAAGATTGGAAGGAGCTTTTCACGCAATAATTCTTCTTGAAAAGAATTTAACCACCACTTTACACGGATCCTACCGAGCTAATCAGGGGAGTATTAGTTTCTTTCGTTTTTGATTACCTTCTATTATCATAACTTTGATACTTTCGGGGAACATTGGGGACAATGTTCAGTTTAAGTGTAGGGAGGGAAAATAAAACGGGAACTTTGAAACTATGCTTATCCTTGATTATTTGCCTTGTCCAATTGTGATTGTGTAATAAACCATGAGAAAATGTCGGTTAGGGTAATTTTGGCACCAAATTTAAAATTTTTCATGACATATATTAGATTCTAGAACTTGTTTTGTGATGCATTCCGAGATCGCAAGTGAGGCTACACTTGTGTAGTTAGGAATAACTAAATGATAAGAGGCATTAGGATAACCCTTGTTTGATACCTGTAATATAATTACTTCTTCCACGTCGGTTGAGTAATTCCCCCACACCTTTTGCGTTGTACTCATCTTTAGTACACGATACCCCTAGTTAACCCCTCAGAGCCTATCCTTTTCGCGGTTCTCGTGATGTTTCGGTTTTTCCGAAATATCAATGAAGAGCATTGTTTACACCCCACCCCCAAATATACACCAAAATCGCCTTAGCCTACCCCTTATGCACTCACTTTTAGTGCAAATGTTTGTTATCACCCTAAACCCTTTGTTCAATTATCTAGTTGCTTGCATAAGTTGCTAAGTCGAGTCATATCCTTTGTATACAGTTTTGGGACGATTGGGATTCATGGGAAAAGTTAAAGTTTATGAAATGACGGGAAGGGAACGTAAAAAATTCAAATTCCCTTTGTTTGCGTAATAATGTACCCCAAGTGTTTTGATCTTTTCAAATAGGGTCAAATTAGTGTTAGAGTAATAAAAAACTCAAGTGTAGGGATATGCCTATAAATCCCTAGTATTTTGATGTTATCGTAGAGGATGGTAGAGTAAAAGTGTATGAAAAAAAAAAAAAAAAAAAAAAAAAAAAAAAAAAAAAAAAAAAAAAAAAAAAACATACGGGCTACCATCCTACATCTATCTTTAAATTTATGTTTATTTATTTTAGTTATGTAGAGTTTAGAGTGTCGAGTCTTGGCTTAGCCACGCCATTCTTCATATGCAGTTAACATAGAGATTTTTGACTTGCCACCACTAAATAGCCTATCCCACCAAACCCTTATTTCCCTACCGTAAGCCTAACATTACAACCCTTTAAAGACCTCTTTGATAGTCTTTCCTAGGTGCTTACGCCAAAGCGATGGAGGTTTGATCTATTCTCAAGCCTATGGTAATCTATGTACTAGGACCGGTTAATGAGTGTTTATCTTCCATTTCCTATTTGTTATATTTCATATATACACCCGAGAGAGATGTGAGTATCCAAACACCCCATGTGAGGTGCTAGTATGTAATTTCCGTGCTTGTTATGACTTTTGCGGGGCTTATATGTGTTGTGGACCGTTTTGAATTAATGCTTCATGACCCCTAACTTATAAATTAATTGGCTAAAAGCACATTTGCTTGAGGACAAGCAAATAACAAGTGTAGGGATATTTGATAAGGTTTTAAAAGGTACCATTTTGAGGGGTCGTTTAAGTCCTTATTTGATCACTTTTGTATCCGTTATTGCTTAATATCGTTCCTTTTCACTTTTTAGGTCTCGTGAAGGCAAAATGCTGGAATGGCACTTATTTGGACGAAAAGGCGCGAATATATGAAGAAAATGGCCAAAGTCAGAATCGAGACCCTCACAGCTGCTGAAGTTAGAGGGTGACGGCGTCAGGTGCTATTGGCGACGCCGTCCCAAAAATGTTGTGACGGGCCAGAACCCAAAACTCGTATTTACAAGTGACGACGTCCAGTTGTAAAAGAGTAGGCCGTCGCTACTCAGACGGCCTAGATGCAATCCAGACGACGTCAGAAGATGAAGAGGACGGCGTCACGGACACAAGGTGACGTCGTCGCAAGGTTAACGTGGCCAAGACGAAACCCTAATGACGGCGACACGACGGCGTCACTAAACATAAGGTGACGCCGTCGCAATTGTAATCTTATATATAGAATCCGAATTTTTCAGTCTTTTGGGGAGAGTCTTTTGGAGTAAAAACCTAAAACCGAACCTAAGGTGTCTTGTACAGTATTTTAGGGTTTTAAACCCTATCTTACATCAAGATAAGTCTTTACTTCATTAATTCAATTATGTCTTTGATTATTTGTGTGTATGCTTGCATGTTCTCCATGTCCGGCTAATTTATTTGTGTGTTTGCTTAGGAAGTATGAAACTTAATTATTGAATATTGATTGGTTGTTTTCTTATCTTGGTTGATATATGATCTAGTAATGCGATAGGTCATTCGTTGTGTACTTAATGCTTGATTCATCTTTGTGAACCTTAGAATATAATTACCTGAGTAGTTGTAGGCTAAACCATCCAAAGAGCGCCTTAGAGTAGGAGTTTATCATCCCTAGTAGGTTTGTAGACAAGACCCTTTGGTAAGTTCAAAGAGTTAGGGAGAAACGCATACCCTACAACTTTAGACACACAACGCAACTAAGAATAAGACGTGACAACTCAACCATCAATAGGAGATAATTAAGGAGTAATACAACCTAAGTAAACACATCTTTAAACTATCATACGAGCACACATTAATTAGACGTAGACTCCCACAACCTTAGTTTAGATAATTAGATAATAGTAGAGTAATCGGTAGAAATACCAACCCCCCAAATCCAATACCCGAGATTCGTACCTTTCCATTTCATAAAATATAAAAATATAAAAAAATAATCTTCCTCAACCCTAACCTTAGCGTAGTAACTCCTTACTAGCATTCCTATTCCCCTAGAGAACGATATCAATACCCGTGGCTTACCCTAATTACTACACTACAACGATTAGGTTCACTGCCTAGGGTGTTATAAAATTTGCTCGAAGAAAAGGAAGTTTCCTTGACCCCGAACGACGCGTGTAGCATTATCAATACTGGAGGAGGGTTACGGCGTAACTCAAGGTTATGGTTACGCCGTAACAACTGCACAGAATGTAAATTCCAGACTGGTTCTGAATTTTGGTGAGCTTAAACGCCATCCTCCTTGCTCCATTTCCTGCAAAAAATAGATACAAACATACCAAACCCAGCTATTCTAATAAAATGGAAAAGAACATATAGGCATGGGGTGCCTCCCACGAAGAGCTTGTTTTTGTTTGAGTCACGAGCTTGACTCCACCCTTATTTACTATGTAAAAGGGTGTTCATCCCCTCACTTAAAATCAAGTGTGGGTGAAAATAGCAATAAACACCATGAGAGTGTGAATTTGCTATGGGATGGGGAAATGATAAAATATGATCATACCTAAAAGGAGATGTCATTTCCCTCCAGACTTTACCTATTTTAGTTGATGGCATTAATGATTGGTTCACCTCGTGACATGGCTGATCAATTGGCTCGTATGTCTCCTCGTTAATCACTAAAGTGTCCAAGATCTTGTCCTCTAATTCCTTTGCAAGATCAACTAAAATTGGTTCAGTAGCCGGAGCTATATAGCCATCATCGGGTGATGCGATAAACGAGGTTTGTGAGGTCAAGGGTTGCGCAATTTCATCCATGTTTTCAGCAGCCTGTATAGGAAAACAAGCAAGATTGTTAGCAATAAAAGAAGAGTTATAAGTGTTCCCATTTTGCGTTATGATTGATTCCACATTAGCTTGTGGCATTGCTTTATCATTCTGTAAGCTCCATGCTTCCCTCTTCTTCAATTGATCATTCTTTATTTCTTCATTTCTCACAACCTTCAAACGTCCTGGAAATGGGATAGGTGGGACATAAGGTCTGATATAAGGTAAATCACTAGGAACCGGCTCGTTGTTGACTTCTTTCATCTTTCCCACCGTTGCTTTAATGATTTCAACCACATTCTTTTTACTTTCCAGGACCTTTTGGTTTAATTCTTCAAGCTTAGCCTCCAAACTTTTCCTCTTATCATCAAGCTTCTTTAAATTTAAGTTCGCGCCCTCCTTGAATTTCCTAATCCATTCATCATTTGAGTCGTGCATCCTTTTTAAATTATCTGAGTATTTATTGACGGCTTCCTCCAATGACTCAATATACCTGACCTGCTCATATTCTTCTTGGCAAGAATGCTCTTGTATAGCATGAATGTTCTCCTTAACCATCTTCATATCACATCCAATTTTATCGAGTTTCTTTGTGATGTCACGAATGTCATCCACGCCTTTGCTATTTGTCACCCAAGTGGTTGCTCCATCATACCAATTTCGTGAATGGTCAGCCATCTTTTCAATCGATCTAAGGGCTTGTGCAGGTGGCATTGTACGGATAGATCCTTGAGAGTCGAGCATTTGGCGGGACGGGATGTTTAAACCTTTATAGAAAATAAGGACCATCTGATGGTTGCTGAGATCATGCGTTGGGCATCTGTAAAGAAGGTCATTATATCTTTCCCACGCTTCATCTAGCGTTTCATCCATCTTCATTCTGAAACTCCTTATTTCTTCCATCTTCTTGACAATCTTTGAAGGAGGACAAAATCTCCGAATGAATGCTTTCTTTAAAAGATTCCATGTATTGATCGACCCAGCAAGAAGCATCTTTATCCATCTTCTGGTTGTACCAGTGAGTGTAATTGGGAACACTCTAAGCACTAATGCATCTTGAGTGACTCCTGAAGTGTGGAAAAGATCTGCGATCTCCAACACTCTTAGCACATGCAGGTGGGCATCATCATCACCAGTTCTCGCAAAGAGCTTTTGTCTAAGTTGCCTCATGAATTGGCAGTTGATCTCAAAGTTGGTGTTATCATTAAACTCGGGATATATGATGCCCGATCTTTGGTTACCTTGAGTCAAAGCAATGTATTATTCCATAGTGAGCATGTCAAAATCTGAATTTTCCATATCCTGAAATATCACAAACAAAAAAAAACAGAAAAGAAGAGAAAAAGAAAACTAAAAACAAAAATAAAAGAAACTAAAACTATAAAAGAAAAACTTAAATTAGAATCCTAAATAGCTCCCCGTCAGCGGCGCGAAAAACTTGATGCAGGTTTTACTGACCAGGTTTTAATATTTATAATGTCTCGTTATACCTATCGTCTACCCTAATGCACTAACTGGCAGTGTACCCGGTCGTGTGTAGTGTAGTATTCGGTAAAACCGAGGTAGTCCCAAGAGCTACGTGGATCAGAAATTAACTTAAGTCTATGTCATGATTTTAATTGCTTTTAATAATAAATTAACTAATAAAACAAGAAAATAAAAGAAAGCAGATAAAGGAAAGAGTTGTGATCAATGGAGGAGAGTGGTGCTAACCTAGTTAATCATCTTGGCTAGTAATTTCTACGTCTAATTACTTCCAACTACTTCAGGTGGGGTCAAAGTCGAGAGGACAGCATTTGGTCAATTCGCCCTAACCTATCAGCAAAGATGCCACCACTGGAGAAATCAGGTGTCCCTTCATAAGTCCAGTTGTTCCTGGTCCCCTAAGCCAAGTCATTAAGTTCCGCTACATGCTAGATTTATAATAGTGAGTGCCCGGGCGTTAGCTACTTAAACACTCACCCCCTAATTCTTAAGTTCATCCAAACGATAGGTGATCAGTTGGTCAAATCGCACAAGTAGAAAGGGTCATCAGTTGGTCATATCTTACCCTTTCCGTCTCAGTCTACTCACTTAGGGTCAATTGGTCATATCTCCTAAACAACTAGCCTCTACCGCCTAAACGCTAAGGTTAGGGTTGAGGAAGATTATTTTTTTATATTTTTATATTTTATGAAATGGAAAGGTACGAATCTCGGGTATTGGATTTGGGGGGTTGGTATTTCTACCGATTACTCTACTATTATCTAATTATCTAAACTAAGGTTGTGGGAGTCTACGTCTAATTAATGTGTGCTCGTATGATAGTTTAAAGATGTGTTTACTTAGGTTGTATTACTCCTTAATTATCTCCTATTGATGGTTGAGTTGTCACGTCTTATTCTTAGTTGCGTTGTGTGTCTAAAGTTGTAGGGTATGCGTTTCTCCCTAACTCTTTGAACTTACCAAAGGGTCTTGTCTACAAACCTACTAGGGATGATAAACTCCTACTCTAAGGCGCTCTTTGGATGGTTTAGCCTACAACTACTCAGGTAATTATATTCTAAGGTTCACAAAGATGAATCAAGCATTAAGTACACAACGAATGACCTATCGCATTACTAGATCATATATCAACCAAGATAAGAAAACAACCAATCAATATTCAATAATTAAGTTTCATACTTCCTAAGCAAACACACAAATAAATTAGCCGGACATGGAGAACATGCAAGCATACACACAAATAATCAAAGACATAATTAAATTAATGAAGTAAAGACTTATCTTGGTGTAAGATAGGGTTAAAAACCCTAAAATACTGTACAAGACACCTTAGGTTCGGTTTTAGGTTTTTACTCCAAAGACTCTCCACACAAAGACTGAAAAATTCGGATTCTATATATAAGATTACAATTGCAACGGCGTCACCTTATGTTTAGTGACGCCGTCGTGTCGCCGCCATTAGGGTTTCGTCTTGGCCACGTTAACCTTGCGACGGCGTCACCTTATGTCCGTGACGCCGTCCTTCTTCAGCTTCTGACGTCGTCTGGATTGCATCTAGGCCGTCTGAGTAGCGACGGCCTACTCTTTCACAACTAGACGCCGTCTCTTGAAAACACGAGTTTTGAGTTCTAAACCGTCACACAAATCTTGGGACGGCGTCGCCAATAGCACCTGACGCCGTCGCCTTCTACTTTCAGCAACTGTGAGTGTCTTGATTTCGACTTTGGCCATTTTCTTCATATATTCGCGCCTTTTCGTCCAAATAAGTGTCATTCCAGCATTTTGCCTTCACGAGACCTAAAAAGTGAAAAGGAATGATATTAAGCAATAACGGATACAAAAGTGATCAAATAAGGACTAAAACGACCCCTCAAAATGGTACCTTTTAAAACCTTATCAATGTTATTTGGTTATAATCATATGCTTTTGTTGCTTAATCGTATCAAAGTGCGTTTGCTAGTTCATTTGTAGCCAAGTACAGGAAAGTGGAGAAAAAGACGGAAAAAGAAGTAAAATACGAAGATTTCTCCATATATGAAGAATTCCCGACCTAAGCAAGACTTGTGGAGTATATTCGAGAAGATTAAGTCATCAAGTTAGTGGTCCAAAGACTCAAGAATAAAGTTCAAGAAGGGAAACGAGAAAGAAATGAAGAAAAGAAGCTTAAACGAAGATATATTGGAAGACTCGTTGTTCCCGAAACACCTTCACCATTTTGGCCATAACTTTTGCATACGGACTCCGTTTGACCCCCGGTTCACGGCCACGGAAAGATAAGAGAAAGATCTACAACTTTGCAGTTTATGACTTTTTGTGATTTTGCTCCAACCGATCGGTCGAGACCCGTAACCGGATCCGGTTGGAGAATGGTCACGTAGACCAACCGAGCGGCTGGAGCCCAACCGGATCCGGTTGGAGGTCCTGTTTCAGCTATTTTTCCATCACTAAGGTTCCAATCATGTTCCAAACGATTCTAGGTCCTTCCTTCATGTATTCTAGGTCCTTCTAAACTCCTTGGAGGCCAAGTTCAACATTTAATACCCCTAGGCTTGGAAGTAGTATAAATAGAGGCCTTTGCAACCTCATTTCACACACCAAAACTTGAGAGATCTTCTTTCACACCTATCTTATCACCACTACTACTCTCTCAAAGCCTAAATTCGTTCATAAAGTTCCAGGAAACTTTGGAGGTCCAAGAAGTCATCATTTGGAGGTCAAACCATCAAGAAGTCATCACCAATACTTGAGGCATCATTACTACATCATTTGTAATCTCATTTCAATCATTGTAAGACCTTTAATCATGTTTTCTAATGTTCAAAGTTCTGAGTTTATGTTCATGTTTGCTATGAGTGGCTAGTTTCTTTATGCACTTGCTTAAATGATGTTAATTATCATATGATTAGTTAGTGATTGTGTTAACATGTTTTTATTCAATTTCAAGTTGATTCTAAGATCCAATTGTGCTAAAGTTTCATAGTGACATTTGTTAATCAAGTTTGGCTAATTGGTAATAATCGTTGGGGTTGAAAGAACTTCGTGTTGTTCAACTAGTCATAATCATTTTGTCTATGGATGATTGTTTTTACCTATTATTTTTTATTATACAAAGGAAGGAAGGTGTGGTTGTAATTGAAACGCTTTTTGATTATCAAATTGGATTGGTTGGAAACATCTAAATGGTCGTAAGATTAGTTGTTGAGAATCAATTGTAGCCTTTTGTCTATGATCGGGTACCTTTTGTATTGACCATTTCTTAAGCAATTTGATGAACAAGTGGATGTTTTTGTGTTTAAGTTTATGAAAGTAGACTTATGAAACTTGAATTGATCTTGAATTGATTGGTTAAACTTAATGCTTTTTTTTATAAACTAAACTCTTGATCAAAGTTTAACTTGTAAGAACAATAGATTAGTACACCAACTAATTATCATAACCAACATGTTAAGAGGTTAACACAATCACATTAATCTATGATATGAAACTAGTTTAAGCAAGTGTAGTTTTTAATCATCTAAATTTCATTATATCTATTTGCTTTGTTATATGTTTTGGATAGACTCCGTTAATTCAAACTTGTGTTTAGATTCACTCAAATCCCTGCGAACGATCCCGACTTACCTTCATAATCTTGCTATAACGGACGAGTATACTTGCTCGTATGTGTTATTGGTAATATTGGTAATTCACCTTTTATAAATTTAAAACTTGCACCAATCGGGCACATCAAGTTTTTGGCGCCGCTGCCGGGGATTTGATTGTGTTTCAACAAGTTTTTGAATTTCCCTCAGTCGATTCAACCAAAAAAAAAAAATTATCTCAGAAACCTTAACCGGATTCGGTTGCTCCTCAACCGAATCGGTTACGTGTTTGTCCATCAATCTACTGGTCTAACCGATCGGTCGCATCCCGCAACCGATCCGGTTACCTTCTCTGTCCCATAGAAACCATTTTCGTTGTTTGTCCGTGTGTTTAGATATTGCCTGGATTCTCTAGGATATTGTATGAACACTCGAGCAGTAGGAATAGAACCAATTACACCTCTTACCAACCCTGAACGTTTGATTCGAAGAAGAAGGAGAACACGTTTCATACCATTAGAAAATCGTGTACCAAGAGTACCAAACCCACCATTTGATAACCTCATTGAAGCCAAAGTTGTTTACAATCCTTTCACCAATTTACCTTTTCCCATGGCGGACGATCAACCCATGTGGGGAACCAACCGAACCGTAGCACCAACACCCGAAAGTGCTATTGTCACTGTCAATCTTGGTGACAACTTCACCGTGAAGGGACATCACCTTTCTATGATCAAAGACCGACAATTCGATGGCCGTGCGCGGGCCGATCCGCATAAGCACATTGCCGAATTTATCGAAATTTGCGGCATGTTTCGTTATGGCGACACCGATGTCAATGCCATCAAACTCAAACTTTTCCCATCATCACTCGCCGGAGATGCTAAAGTATGGTACAATGAATTAACCCCGGGAATCATCAATACTTGGGAGGAGATGAGGCAAGCTTTTGTGAGCCGATTCTTTCCACCTGCCATGTTTGATCGATTAATGGGAGAAATTCGTGCTTTCAACCAAAACCCAAACGAATCATTTGTTGAAGCTTGGCTTCGAATGAAAGATTTGCTTCGTAGTTGTCATGGACATGGACTATCAAAAGGAACCATTATCCAAATCTTTTACCATGGACTAGATGAAATCTCTCAAGGCATCCTTGATGCTGGAGGAATTTTTCTCTATAAGACTCCCAACGATGCACATCAATTGCTCGAAGATCGAGTACTTATCAAACTTGATTGGTCCAAAGATTCCAAAACCAAACTTCTCCGAAAAACCGTTGCTTTTGTCGAAAACACCGATACCTCAAAACTCATGGAGAAGATGGAAGCGTTAACATCAAAAATCGACTCGCAGTACAAAGATATCAAAGATGAAATGAAGGAAATGCGAGACGGATGCAACAATTGTGGAGGAAATCATCCATCGTCCGAGTGCGACGATAAGCCTATGGGTGGACCAAAGGAAAGAGAAGCGAGTTATGATCAAGGAGGATATCGTAGTAATTATTACGGTCGAAATTCTGGAAATTGGCAAGATCGCCGACCAAGGGATGACAACCGTGATTCTCAACCACGAACCGACGATCCACCACCACAAAATCCCGACAAAAAGATGGAAGAAACTGAATTCGAGAAAACCATGAGAGAATTCGTGGCTGCTCAAAAATCTGCAAATGATTTTATCAAAAATCAATTTTTCAATCTCAAAGCCAAAGTTGAGCAAGGACTGAAAAATCATTAAGCATCTATCCAAGATCTTGAAAACAATTTTGGCAGATTTTCTGACCAACATTCCTCTAGACCATCTGGTTCATTGCCAAGTAATACCCAATCCAACCCAAAACCATCAAATGATAAGACGTGCCGTCCACCACAAACAAGAAATGAATATGTCAATGCTATCTTCACAAGTAGTAATTTCTCGAACGATTCCAATCCGAATATCGTTGTTTCCGCCGGTGGAAGCAACATCAATACCGATCATGCCTCATTGATCGAGAAATTGGAAGCTCTCTCAACAAACATCGATACCCAATTCATAAGCATACGGAGGGAGATGATGGAACTGCGAAGTAATCACCAAGCTTCAAACCACGATGCTGAGGATGACACGCCGATGTGTGATCCCATGGAAGCGAACCACGCCCAACATGAAGGATATCACCCAGGATATCACGGCAGATATTATGACCACAACCCAACCCAAACATATCCTCGATATCAGTCATGGAATACAGTACCTCATCCATCACAACATTTCAATACACCTAAAACCTCACCGGAGGAGATGATGAGAGAGTGGATGGCCAATCAAACAAAAGCCAATGAGAAAATGACGAACCTGTTGGTTGAATTGGAACATAAAGTCGATCAAGGAAGAAGGAACCAACAAGCGATAAGCCAAGACTTGGAGAGGAGGATAGAAAGATTAAGTAAGGAACAGGAAGTCCATCACGTTGAATCTCTTCCTTACACCACAGATTCCAACTCTAGACATGAGTTTGTCTACAAACCACCCTCAATTCAATACGAGAACGATAAGGGTGAGGATGAATTTATCGAAGAGGACGAGACCGAGCATATTCCAACCACGCCAAATCTGAACCAAATCATGTCTAACTCACCAACCGTGTTACCTTTTCTTGAGGATTGCACCATGCATATCCCAACCACTCAATTACAAAGTTCTGAACACCATGTTGGTGATAAGGTTTTGAACGAAATTGGAGGCAACTGGAATGGAGAACTGGAAAGAAAGATAGACAAATGGTCTGAACAACAAAATCCAGTTTCTTTAAATCAAAACGGTAGGACTAAGCCACCTCCTACATCTCACCTTGAGAATGTGGATGCAATATTCACTGGAAGTGGAAAGTCCGATGACCCTCCGAAAAATCATAAAGATCCGCCACCTGTCCTCATTTCTAATGAAATCGACCAAATGTTCGAGATAACAAAGAGGGATTTTCACTTGGTCAAACCAAAAGAATTAAATGTATTCCCATCCATTGTGGAGTACAAACCAAAGATTCCATATCCTCAACGTTTAAGAGCTGAAATTCCCCATTTGAACCGTATGGTCAAAGTATCCTAACCCGGGGAAGATTCGAGTCAGGCTGATGACTCGGTAATAAATCAAGCGCTTCTCGGGAGGCAACCCGTGTGTTTTGATTTTCTATGGTCACTCCCCAAAGTTTAAACCTTTGGTTGAACTTAAGTGTGGGGGGGTGCCACCCTTTTAATAAAACCTTTTATTTGTTTATAAGATTGTGTGCGGGTGATGATTTCTCCAGTGGACGCCAGGAATGAAGAAAGAATTTTAAGCTGATAAACTCGTTGACATATCTGGTTTCATCTCTATTTTCCCTATTTCTATACTTTGAAGTTCGTTTTTCATTGAGGACAATGTCTAACTTAAGTGTGGGGGGGTGAATAGGAAAAATTAGAGTTTTCATGCTTAAATTTAAAATTTTGTTTGCCCTTGTGATCTAGTTGTTTTCACACTTTTAGAATTATCTATTAGAATAACTGGATCATTCCACTGGTAAAACTGGTAATATTTGAAACTTCGAGATGTGTTCCGATTACTATTAACATTTGCTAGCACATATTATACCCTTTCCACTAAATTGTGAGGATTTGAGCCTATTTCTTATTAGCATACATCTTTTATGCTTAGATCTTTTGCTATGAGTGTGCCGGTGATTTTATTTATTCTAGAACTTGTGCTTGTAAATCATTACCAGACCGCAGTGAGATTGCATTCGTGCGATATAAGTGAATTCGCGTGATAAAGAGGCACCTTAGGATTTAACCCAAATGGCCTTCCATTTTACATCTAATGATATATTAGCTAGCCTCATTGGTTAGTTAACCACCCACATGAACCCATTTGTAGTACTCATTTTTAGCACTAGATACCCCTAGTTACACCTTCTGAGCCATCCCTTTCATTTTGCTTCACCCAGAAAATACAAAAAGATTTTACACTTTAAACCTTAGCCTATCCCGTATCAATGTCTAAACGGTTGGTTGCTAGTCGCCTGGAAAGTGAAGATTGCTCAAATGATTATGAGTACCACATTTTGTAAGATTGATTGAGCCATGAGTTTGAGTTAAAAAAAAAAAAAAAAAAAAAAAAAAAAAAAAAAAAAAAAAAAAAAGTTATGTGTTGAAAGTATGAAAATAATAGCCAATGTGCTATGATCGTGGAATAATTGTCATGGCAAAGAAAAAAGTTGTGGAAAGCAGAAGAGAAGAAACTGAAGCTATAATCATTTATTTGGTTCGTGAAATGTTTGGTAGCTAGCAACACAGGTATTAGAATTGATTTCATTTTTATTTTAACACCAATTTCATTCACATTCCCATGCCTTATCCATATCCTTCACCCGAAGCCTATCATTATAACCCGAATAAAAGCCCTCTTTAGATGTTTTTACTTGGTGCTCACGCCACGTCGGTGGAGTTTTGTTTCTTGTACAAGCTTATGGTAATAATCTAATCATGACTGAGAAATGAGTGTGATTTATCTTGTTACTCCACTAAAAATGAGTGATTAAGTGAATTATATTTCATTCATTTTTCGTGAGGTGCTCTGAAATGTTTATCATGCAAGAAAATCATTGGATATTGTCAAACATCTTGATGTTTCACCTTTATAAAGCATAATTGATGAATCCTCTCTCGTATTTATACTTGGTTGATTTGCATCACATTTTTCATAATCACGATCTTGTACCAGTGGATGTTTTTCCTAGATTTGCTTGAGGGCAAGCAAAGTTTAAGTGTGGGGGAATTTGATAACGCTCAAATTGTGCATGTTTTTAGTAGCGTTATCCGTGTTTTTATGTATGTTATTTGGTTATAATCATATGCTTTTGTTGCTTAATCGTATCAAAGTGCGTTTGCTGGTTCATTTGTAGCCAAGTACAGGAAAGTGGAGAAAAAGACGGAAAAAGAAGTAAAATACGAAGATTTCTCCATATATGAAGAATTCCCGACCTAAGCAAGACTTGTGGAGTATATTCGAGAAGATTAAGTCATCAACTTAGTGGTCCAAAGACTCAAGAATAAAGTTCAAGAAGGGAAACGAGAAAGAAATGAAGAAAAGAAGCTTAAACGAAGATATATTGGAAGACTCGTTGTTCCCGACATACCTTCACCATTTTGGCCATAACTTTTGCATACGGACTCTGTTTGACCTCCGGTTCGCGGCCACGGAAAGATAAGAGAAAGATCTACAACTTTGAAGTTTATGACTTTTTGTGATTTTGCTCCAACCGATCGGTCGAGACCCGTAACCGGATCCGGTTGGAGAATGGTCACGTAGACCAACCGAAAGGCTGGAGCCCAACCGGATCCGGTTGGAGGTCCTGTTTCAGCTATTTTTCCATCACTAAGGTTCCAATCATGTTCCAAACGATTCTAGGTCCTTCCTTCATGTATTCTAGGTCCTTCTAAACTCCTTGGAGGCCAAGTTCAACATTTAATACCCCTAGGCTTGGAAGTAGTATAAATAGAGGCCTTTGCAACCTCATTTCACACACCAAAACTTGAGAGATCTTCTCTCACACCTATCTTATCACCACTACTACTCTCTCAAAGCCTAAATTCGTTCATAAAGTTCCAGGAAACTTTGGAGGTCCAAGAAGTCATCATTTGGAGGTCAAACCATCAAGAAGTCATCACCAATACTTGAGGCATCATTACTACATCATTTGTAATCTCATTTCAATCATTGTAAGACCTTTAATCATGTTTTCTAATGTTCAAAGTTCTGAGTTTATGTTCATGTTTGCTATGAGTGGCTAGTTTCTTTATGCACTTGCTTAAATGATGTTAATTATCATATGATTAGTTAGTGATTGTGTTAACATGTTTTAATTCAATTTCAAGTTGATTCTAAGATCTAATTGTGCTAAAGTTTCATAGTGACATTTGTTAATCAAGTTTGGCTAATTGGTAATAATCGTTGGGGTCGAAAGAACTTCGTGTTGTTCAACTAGTCATAATCATTTTGTCTATGGATGATTGTTTTTACCCATTATTCTTGATTATACAAAGGAACGAAGGTGTGGTTGTAATTGAAACGCTTTTTGATTATCAAATTGGATTGGTTGGAAACATCTAAATGGTCGTAAGATTAGTTGTTGAGAATCAATTGTAGCCTTTTATCTATGATCGGGTACCTTTTGTATTGACCATTTCTTGAGCAATTTGATGAACAAGTGGATGTTTTTGTGTTTAAGTTTATGAAAGTAGACTTATGAAACTTGAATTGATCTTGAATTGATTGGTTAAACTTAATGCTTGTTTTTATAAACTAAACTCTTGATCAAAGTTTAACTTGTAAGAACAATAGATTAGTACACCAACTAATTATCATAACCAACATGTTAAGAGGTTAACACAATCACATTAATCTATGATATGAAACTAGTTTAAGCAAGTGTAGTTTTTAATCATCTTAATTTCATTATATCTATTTGCTTTGTTATATGTTTTGGATAGACTCCGTTAATTCAAACTTGTGTTTAGATTCACTCAAATCCCTGCGAAGGATCCCGACTTACCTTCATAATCTTGCTATAACGGACGAGTATACTTGCTCGTATGTGTTATTGGTAATATTGGTAATTCACCTTTTATAAATTTAAAACTTGCACCAATCGGGCACATCAGTATTGTAATGGGTAATGTAATGGGTAAGAATCTAAGTACTTGACCCATTAACTAGACACATTGAATGTAGTTGGGTAAAACCCAAAGTCCATGACCCATACCCATGGAGTTAACCTATGACCCATTGACTAGATGCATTGCATCCTCTAGATACATTGTATCTATTTGGATACCCATGGTTCAAAGTCTATAACCTATGACCCATAATCCATGACCCACAACCCATTTAGGGGAAGCATCCTACGGATTCCCAGGAATACACTAGATGGATCCCTGAAGCAAGGGATCCGTGGGACAGTAGTGAATTTTTATCTATAAATAGTGAGCCATTTCTTCATTGTAAGTTGCCACTTATACACATACTTTCTCCTAGTATTGTAAACTCTCAATCCTCAGATCCAAAGGATCTTTCTATGTAGTTTGTGTGATTCTCTAGGTTCCTCTTAAAAGCAAGATCACCACCTCTTGAAGTCAAGCAAGCTCAAGTCCATGAGTTTCCAAGCTTCGTCATCATCAAGACTACTGAAGTTCTTTTGTTGATAGTTATTTCCTCCTCTCTAGAAGTGTTGTTTTGAAGGCATTAGTGAAAGATGCCAAAAGGGTCAAGTCGAAGGCATTAGTAAAAGGTGCCGAAAGTTCGTGTTGAAGGCATTAGTGAAAGGTGCCTAGGTGTCGTGTCAAAAGGCATTAGTGAAGGGTATCAAAGGTCCATGATGAAGACATTAGTGAAAGATGTCAAACGATCATGTCAAGGGCATTAGTGAAAGATTCCAAGGGTGTACAATCGATATGGTTCATCGATGTACAAATATAGATAGGTTGTGTCCAAGGATACTGATATCCTTGATGATGTTGTAATAAGGAGTGGATCTCCTTTGGGATAGGTGTTGTGTAGTGTTGGGTAGTAGTCCCTCCTTTGTAATGGAACTCGGTATCTAGCCTTGTACCAGATAAAATGTAGGCGACGTTGTGATAGGTTTGGTTCTACCTCGTGGAAGAACCCGGTATCTAGCCTTGTAGCAGATAAAGAGTAGGCGACGTTATGAAAGCTTCTCCGCCACAAGGAGTTTGTGTTGTGTAGTGATTACGAACTCTCGAGTAGGTGACTCGAGGAGTGGAGTAGGGCAAGGAAGGTGTCCTTGTAGCCGAACCACTATAAATACTCGCGTTGTGGTTTTGTGCTTCTTACTCTTTATCTTTGTTTTACTTATTTATATGCTTATCTATCAACATCCAACACACACATTTAAATAGATTGATATAAGTCGATCTAAATAGTTTAAAACGAAGTTTTAATTGGTAAAACTATTCAACCCCCTTCTAGTTTTCCACACTTTCTACTACCACAAAATAACTATCACTTTAAGGAGTTACGTTGTAGGGCTCAGTGTCACACGTAGTTGTGGATTTTCAAGAGATGATGTACGTCTTATACTTGATGGTTAGTTAGGTGAAGAGTATAGAGTACTTATGGATTCGAATTTGCACGAACTCTCTACACCGCTCTTATTCACACATTTGTGCAAGCTTAAGTTACAAGTTCGGGTTATTTTTCTTCAGTTTCAAGTTCATCATATTGGGTTTTCTCCATCAGTTGTCATGACAAAGAGTCGACTGAATGATAATGAGGCGGTAACGAGTTAGCTAAGAGAAGTAGAAAAGAGAGAGATGACATTTGAATAATTCAGTTCATGCCTCATTCCTTAAAGAAAAGAAAGGTGTACGCTTCAATGCGCTTTATCTTCGGAAGAAGAGAAATCTTCTTGTTTATGGCCATTCTCATCAATAAGCTTCATGCTTTCTTCCATTTACACTCAGTCATCAAGTGAACCGACCTACCATTTATTGTATTCTTATTTCACTTGCTAAATCAAAAATGGCAATGGCAACATCATTTGCAATTTTTTCGGGAAAGAAGTGTGAATAGACTACATTTGGATGATATTCACTTGTTTAATCAAAAATGGCAACTTCGTATGCAATTTTTGAGCGGGAAAAGTATGAATACACTGCATGTTGATTGGCATTTGAGAATAAAACAATTTGTGTCAAAGATTGGTTGATTATGTATCTCTTCTTGTCTTATTCTACGTACTTCTATCTTATCTATCTTCACCTATCTCGGACAACAAATTCAAGATTATCAGTGTTCCAACTTGTTAGTTTGGTGTTGCCATTTCATGTGTAAGTTACGAGTTGATTTGCTATATGTAAGTTAACTGGAATGCAATTGGTAAGATGAAGATGTTGAAATTTTGTTCCCCAAACGGACAATCTTGAAGAAGGTCAAGTCTACAGTCTGTTCCACATTTTCCGCTGTGTGTTAGAATACTAAAGACGACACGCATTTAACTATCAAAAGACTTCTTCATATTCAGGAATTCATCAGAAAAAGTGTCAGTTTAGGGAGAGCACTAATTGGGGGAGATTGAAAATCCAGATTTAATCCCTAATTAGATTTGCTCACATTGTTCTTCAGTAAGTTGATTCTCACAAGATACATTTGAGCTAATTGTGTTCTTCTCACAAGATTTCAAGTATATGGGTTTATAATGTGTTGCTGATTCTGAGGTATCAAAACCAACAAGGGGGAAGGAGACACACATCTAAATGCTCAGTGTTTAACTCGTGGCTTTTGGTGTTATTATTCCAACTATATGGGGGAAGGGATGTAAGAGACGGTTTCTGATGATAAAAGAGGTACACAATTGTGTGATGATTTCGATGTTATCGCAATTATCAGGGGAGAGAAATGTGTACATCGGGGACACACAACAGGTTCATATGATCGGACTTAATCACTTATTCCGGAGTTGTTATCCGCATAGATGATCAGTGATTCAACCTGCTACTTCGATGTTATCGGTTATTCTTTCTTTGGTTATTTGTGTACTTCGGGCTCTTGAGCTTTATACACTATCATCAAGGGATAGAAATGTGTACATCGGGCACGCACAACAAGTTCATATGATCAGACTTAATCATATATTCCGAAGTTGATATCCGTATAAATGATCAGTGATTCAACCTGCTACTTCAATGTTATCGGTTATTCTTTCTTTGGGTATATGTGTACTTCGGGTTCTTGAGTTTTATTCAATGAAATTGATTGTATCAATTCAACTACTTGGGGGAAGTGGTCTCTTGACACTTTTGGTATTCATCATTTCAGACTTCAGTGGAAACAAATATGAGAAGATTTATTTAAGCGTGAGTTGATATGTTGCTGATCTATTTTGATGAAACCTCGAACGGAGAATCACGATGATCATTCTTAAACTGAGCAACAAGATTTATGATATGGTGTGCTCCACTGTGTACCTGGCTAAGGCAAGCTTGGAAGAAAGCTTTGAAACTGCTCAACAAGAAGATTTTCGGTTTGGGGGGAAGCTACCAAAGCCTCACCGTTAGAAGGTTCATGTGCTGACGTCTATTCAGGAGCCTCGAAAGCTTTGGTGGTGAAAGTTTAAGAGATGTTGAATTCTGTCTACTACAACGTGATGAACGATATTCTTATCTCGGTACTCATATCAACATCTTCTTAAATTAAATTATCTACTTTGTAAATATTTTTCAAAAAGCAAAATACAAAATTATAAAACCAGCAAAAAGAAAATAGAAAAATATAAAATCAAAAAAAAATCCATAAAAATCAGAAATTTGAAAATACCAAAAATATTGTTTTCTCAAGGCATGTCTTCTGGTAGCGATAACATCTACGGTCTTAGAAATTTCATTTAATAATGGCACGGGACTTTCGATGAAGTTCGAGCAGAAGGTGTAAATATTTTCTAAACATGTCTCAAACTTATGGCTTGCAGTTATTTCAGACTGTAACCCACTCTTCAAAACAATGGCTTGTTATTATTTCAGATATGCAACCCATTTTTCAAAAAGGGAAAGTGCTTCGCTAAATCGATTTTCATAAATACCGTGCACTTATCCTAAAAAAATGAGGAAAGCACGTCGCCAAAAAGACGGCTGTTCCTACACAAAATTTTTTTCTAAGATTCTTCAAAAAAATATTTGTTATTGTTTTTCAAAATGGTAGAAAATGAGTTGTTTGAAAAATCAATCAGACTTGGAGTTTTCATTAATTTTGAAACTCAATCAATGATTTCAGTGTTTTTAAACTTTTCATAAAATGGGTCATTGATTGAGGGGGAGAATGATTTCAAATTTATATCATCTAATGAGCTTATTTAATTATCCTATACTTAACAGAAAAAGGTTTTTGACAACTTTGAATTGCTAGGGTATGATTGTTAGAATTAGATGATTCAAGTTTGATGTTCACATATAATCCCCATGCCTTTGTATGATCTGATTGAATGAGTTTCGATGTTGGATTGACTTTTATTAGTCGATTGCTGTTTGGGTGTTGTCGACCACCATATATCTGTATGTATGTCTATCTGTGTTGACTAACGCATGCAGATAACATGGTTTATGAGAATGTTCCCTCTCTTGCTCCAACAAAAAATTGTTGATCAGATTCTGCCAGTTTGTGATTGGGTGCCAATAGGAAAGGGCAACTATATCTTGGGTTGACAAAAGAAGAAAAAGAACTTAATACTTTAGATCTCTGTGGATATTTTTCATGATATATACAACTTCATAGGTCTCACTGCATCAGCAGATGGTTTCTTCCATCCTTACAGCAACAACTAAAGCAGCTTTTGTTTTTCCACCACCTAACGTATCTTTGTGCAGGACAAGTAGTGGATGATACCATGTTTGCATTTCTCATGGTGGAAAAATATTGTTCGAAAATAAGTCGGACTCAAATTTTTGAAAATCAACCGGACTCCATTTTGTCGAAACATATGTCACTCAATCAATGACTACGGTCGTCGATTGAGGGGGAGAGTTATTTTAAATTAAATATTTTCAAATGATATTTCAACAAACGAGTCCATTTGTACAAAATAAGTGGTGAATAAATTCTTTGAGATGAGTGTCAGGGTATGATCTTTCTAAAATTCAATGATCTTTCAAAAAGAAAATTTTTATTTTACCTTAAAGATCTTTCAAAGTTATCATACCTGACACTAACAAACTCCCTCATAAATTGAGGGGGAGCATTGGTATGTTCCATTATCAGAATATATTAAATCAGGCCACATATTCTGCCATGTTTTCTAAACCTATTTAAATCACTTGGGATCCCAAATCTCAAAGAGTTTGAAATTTTTGATCGAGGGAGAGAATGTGATTTAAATAAGAAATCTGATAAAAGGTGATCGTTTTGACTCAAAGTGCAGGTTCTCCCTAATATGTGCTAAACTCTTTCAAATATCGATGCACATATGGAGAGGGAGCGAGTAAATGTTCCTTATCAGTATAAGTTTAAAAGAAAACCACGTCTTTCCCCAAAGAGTTTTTTAAATGATTTAAATCAATTAGGATCACAAATCTCAAAGGGTTTGAAATTTTTAATAGGGGGAGAGATTGCGATTTAAATCTCAAATCTGATAAAATGGTGATTGTTTAGACTCAAACAAGTACTCCTTCCTATATGTGCTAAATGATTTCAAGTATCGATGCACATGTTGAGGGGGAGAATTTATGAAAGATCAAAACAATTGAGGTGCAAAATGCTTTGATATTATATCACAAGTACCTTGATTAATTTTCAAAATGCTTTTTCAATTGGTTTCAAGGCAGAAAGAACTGTACCACAAGACCGACCATTTTACTTTATGCATTGGAGTTATAAGGATGGTAAGGTTAGGTATTAGTTCCCATGATCCCGCCAGAGCCGGAGAGATCTACCCAGGGACAATTCACTAGATAGTGTAGAAGTCCTTGGGTATGATGAAAAAAGGAGAAAAGTGAGAATAAGGGAAGAGTGCCGACTGAGATAGAGCTAGGACTGGAACAAACCCAACAAGGTTCTAGTGATGAAGTTTCGGTAAGCACTGAAGGTGTTGAAGAATGAAAAAGAAATGAAAAGTGAAAGGGCGAAAAGAAATAGCCCTCCAATAATTCAACCTTAGGGCAGAAACCGGGTTCAATACATATGCTACTGGTGGTTACTAAGGTAACGCCGGTATTGAAGACAAGACTTCATGGACCCAGTGACGCACTACACTAAACTTCCCATTAAAAGGACTTATTTCATTCTCACGGAAAACTTACATAGTCTAGCGACTTTCTCTTAAGAGAAGGTTGATATTGAAGAAGGAGACCCTCTCCCTAGTCTTCGAATAGGAAACCAAAGTGCACTATCAAGTCTAGAGCCAAGAGATCAATCAATAAATCTCATTAAGACACATAATTCCTGAAGACTTGTTGTTTCACACAATGTGGAAAGTAAGAATATATATTGAAAGTCCTACGCATTATCCTTGTGGTATTTGCCAGAACATCCGAGTGATACTTAAAGTATTCACGATGAAGATAGAAATCCTTCTAGAGCCAACATCAAACAAACTCTTGGTGGGTGACATGTGAGATCTTTTAAAAGATTAAACTTGTGATAACTGGATAGAAACGATGGGGCGATTGACTCTTGAATCAACCTTAGTTCAGGAAATGGATTAACGAATACTTTTGAAAAACCTTTCGATGTGTGCTACAATTCTTTTCTCTAGCACATCGACTGTGTGTTGATTTTTCAAATAAAAAGGTATTTATGATTGAAACTTGATTTTTCTCATAAAACTTTCGTCGTATTGCAAACTCTCTTTCTTTAGAAATACGCGATTGGTTTTTAAATCAATTTTTCATCAATCAGTAAATCTCAAATCGCTGATTCACTCACTCCGTGTTGTCTACTTTGGGACGCTCAGGTTTGAGAATGGCTAGATCAAGCTGCGAAACCCTGTCAAGGAGATTTTTAGGAATTCTACCTGATCACAGGTAATATTTATACTGATCAACGAGGAACCGTGGTTCTTGCAACCCTATTCAACGAAAGTGAACAAAGACACTTTCTTGTTTTTATTGTTAACTATTGTTTGCATGAACATTTTACGGTTGCAGCTGATCGATATTGTGAAGTCAATTCATAACCGCATGCTCACAGCACACACTCATAATTGAAGAAAATCGTGACAATCAAAAACGTACAACAATGCTTCCGCAACTCTGATGCAAGATGTCATGATCCAGAAAGTGTGAGCATGTCGGTCCAAAAGTCACAACATCACATGAAGGCGATACAACCAAGGATGATTCAGAGATTTACTGTGGTTGATGATCTCAAAGAAAGCTCGAAGATCATCAAGTCACAGAACATTCAAAGACCTCCACTGAAAGTACAAAGTATGTGGACTTTGAAGAATCTCTACTAAAGCACAAAGATTGCAGAAATTGAAGAATTAAAGTCTACGAGCTCTAGCATGAAGTTAACGATAGAATGCTAAGATACAAAATGTAATTCATGGGGTGACCTCCCTTAGGGGGAGATTATTAGGATTTAGAAAATCCATATTGAAGTATCGGTCACCCCAACCATAGACTAGCACAAGTTAGCTCGTAGACTTATCGTTATTTATATGTTAATAGTTAGTTTAAGTAACACCGTGGAGGACGGATGGGTATTTACCCACTGTATACATGATCCACAACCCGGGTTGGTTGTTTCATTCTAATAAACACAGGTTTTTTTCTCTCACTAGAAACTTCCCTCTCTATTATTTCTCTCTCTAAAATGGCTAGCTTGTTCATCCATAATCCCCGACCTCCCGAATCATATAATCAACATAAATAACGATCCTACAGTAATACTTGTAAAAAAATGGCTATGAGGGGTACTAATAGCACCAATTCAATCTACATCAAAGATTTATGGTTTGCTTGGATATCTTTTTATAGTGAATAACTAGTTATAATTCTCGTGCACGCACGAGATGTTTTCTAAAATTTAATTACTTATTATTATCGATTAAAAAACTAACTTAACGCGTTCTAAATAATTTATCAAATGAAAGCAATAATTAGAATTTTTTTTAATCTTATGTATATCTATTTTTATTTATTTATTAAATGAAAAGAAATAAACAGGTAGAAACGAACTTGGCTAAGAAATATTCAGAACATGCTTCCTTTTATATGATGAGTGTCAAGAAGTTTCAAGTAGCCTCTACGATATTTACAGAAGAATCAAGTACACATTTTATATTAAAAGACCAACATATTATTAGGAATACATAATCCAGCAAGAAACAAAAGCAATTAGTGAATATTCACATATGTGGCCACAATTAGGAACATGCCACAAATATATGTTTTGCATCTCATGCCTCTAATGCACTTTGTATGTAACTCGTCGACATAGAATTTGATAATAAAATTTCAAACTACAAATCGTGAATCTTACCTACTTGCATACAACATTTTTCGTTGTACGTGTCCCATATATCATCACTCCAATTCATAGAAAACAAAAGCTATTAACAAATTAAGTTGGAAATTTCTCACTCAAAAATTGTTGTAACAACACACACCTGGAATTCGTGTTACCATAATATTCTAAAACAAAAACAACATATCTAAGTCGTTTCAAGTTTGGCTTAGCTCATCATTATTGAACAATAAATTGAGCTCCATCTTGAAAATACGGACTTCATCAAACTCGAGTCGATCCATCTTTAAGGCTTGTAGTTTTATATTCGACTTGAAGACCTTTTTGTCGAGTTTCATGCAAACCACACCTAACAAAAACGCAAACATAAATACACGATATTATAAGTTCAAACACAACATAAAAACCCTTATAATAACATAATACGATTGGGAAACCTATGAATATAATGATAATATTAAAATTAACTGTATTATTATGTTATAATACAAATATTTCATGTGTTGAGTATATTATTATAATTAACAGTGCTAACATAATGACATATTTTTTAAAGTATGAGCCAAAATGCATAAGCTTAATATTGGGAAAGTAGTATACTGATGAGTCCCGAAACACAACAAAGTCATGCAGGCCAAAGATCCCATTTTTATGCTAAGTCACAAAAACGCATATTTGTAAATTTAACTTTATATCACATATAATCAACACAGAAAAAGTATTCATCATAATGTTTTCTTAAAGAAAGATATAAATAAGGTCTTATTTGATCAACAAAAAAATCTAAGTTTTTGCATTAACATGATTTCAAAGCTTAAATGTAGCAGAAGAACCTACAAACCATCTTTCACAAGCTATTTAAAGTGTAGCCTTATCCATTTATTTGATTTTCAAACTCGATCCAATGCTCATCCTGCAAAATAACAAAATCATTACAGACTGATGTTAGAAAATAAAAGAAAACCAACATCATAAATTAAATTGAATGAGTTTAAATTTTCAGCACATGACTGCACTGTTTACGCATCTTTTATATCTCGCCATAACGATCTTTTATTTAACCATAAAGATTAAACAATTTGCAAGGTATCTACTGAATTTTATAGCACTTACACAAAGGCTCGCAAAAACTTACCAATGTGATGTTTCTGTTTTGTATAGATTTTTAAGAATCATCGTCTATGCTTTGCTGCTCTTTTTGGATTTCTAGTTCAGATTCCAGAGCTATTGCACCCACTTAGGTCAATAACCTCCGTTGTCCAAATATTTCCTAAATCTGAAGGGATATTGTTGAGTTTTAAGCAACAACGAACCACTAAACGTCGTAGTCTTGAGAAGTTATTATTCCAAAATTCCCATTGACGTAACTCCATGTCATGCAAATTCAAGACCTTTAGTCTCTCAAATGTTTATTTTTACTTTTTTAGTATTTTTGGGGGAAAAGTTTTGTTTTGTTTTTTTTTTTTGTTTTTTTTTTGTCACCTAAATTCTTTCGACATGTTAACCAACTCACCCAACCCCCATTGTGACATCTATAATACCAAGAGAGTAAGAGAGAAACAAAAAGAATACACTTCTAAAGCATTTAGTTCCTTTGTCCATCAGATCAAGCTTTGTCAACACCCCAAATGCCAGTTAACCTAACCAAGTTGAGGAATCAGGAATGCATAAGATCCAAAAGGATTAACCATAAATTCATAAAAGACGGCATTTCTGCGAATAACTGAGTAAAAATACCTTATGCATGCACATTCTTAGCAAGTTTTATTGCATTAAATGTGGCGATATCTTGTTTGGCAGGAGATATTGCTAGTATGATGGAGTTGGGCTGAAAAAGAACATGAAATCATATCTTCGAACCAAGAAAGAAAACGGGTCAACCTCAGCCCATTTTAACCCATATTTAACACATCAGTTATTTTATCTATGAATTCAATACTGAAACTAAATTATTTATGTTGGTAAACCAAATCCACCCCAGCCCATTGCAACATATACTGATAATTGACATACTTTGACCCGAACCAACTCCTACGCACATTGATGATAAAAAAAAAGGTGTTATAAACTGGCAATGGTTTTTTTAACTTATAAATGGGTCAATTTGGATTAAAATTTGGTCTCGGGTTATATAAAAAAAATATTTGAAAGTGGAATGGGTTAGCCAAACTCGGCCAGTATAGATCCATTTTAAATAACAAATGGATAAGCTAATATAAAAGATTTATATATAGCATTTTGTCAACTGACAATTTACAATGATGGAGCACATGTGCAACTCAAATAAAATAGTAACGGCTTAAAGCTATGTTTCTGATAACGCTACACGCGTCGTTCGGGGTCAAAGGAACTTCCTTTTCGTCGATCAAGTTTTTCAACACCCTAGGCAGTGAACCTAATCGTTGTAGTGTAGTATTAGGGTAAGCCACGGGTATTGATATCGTTCTCTAGGGGAATAGGAATGCTAGTGAGAAGTTACTACGCTAAGGTTGTGGTTGAGGAAGATTATTTTTTTTTATCTTTTTATATTTTTTTAAGGAAAGGAAAGGTACGAATCTCGGGGTTTGAATTTGGGGGGGTTGGTATTGCTACCGATTACTCTACTTATCTAATTATCTAATCTAAGGTGTATGTAGTCTATGTCTAATTAATGTGTGCTCGTATGATAGTTTAAATATGTGTTTACTTAGGTTTTACTACTCCTTAATTATCTCCTATTGGTGGTTGAATTGTCACGTCCTTATTCCTAGTTGCGTTGTGTGTCTAAGGTTGTAGGGTATGCGTTTCTCCCTAACTCTTTGAACTTACCAAAGGGTCTCGTCTACAAAACCCACTAGGGATAATAAACTCTTACTCTAAGGCACTCTTTGGATGGTTTAGCTTACAACTACTCAAGGAGTCATATTCTAAGGTTCACAAAGATTTAATCAAGCATTAAGTACACAACGAATGACCTATCGCATTACTAGATCATTAACCAACTAAGATAAGAAACAACCAATCAATATTCAATAATTAAGTTTCATATTCCCTAAGCAAACACACAAGTAAATTAGCCGGACATGGAAAACATGCAAGCATACACACAATTAATCAAAGACATAATTGTATTAATGAAGTAAAACACTTATCTTGGTGTAAGATAGGGTTTGGAACCCTAAAATACTGTACAAGACAGCCTTGATTCGGTTTAGGTTTTTACTCCAAAAGACTACACACCCAATACTGAAAAATTCGGATTCTATATATAATATTACACATGCGACGGCGTCACTTTATGTTTTCAGCAGCTTTGAGTGTCTCGATTCTGACTTTGGCCATTTTCTTCGTATAATCGCGCCTTTTCGTCCAAATAAGTGCCATTCCAGCATTTTGCCTTCAAGAGACCTAAAAAGTGAAAAGGAACGATATTAAGCAATAACGGATACAAAAGTGATCAAATAAGGGCTTAAACGACCCCTCAAAAAGGTACCTTTTAAAACCTTATCAAATATCTCTACACTTGGTATTTGCTTGTCCTCAAGCAAATGTGCTTTTAGCCAATTAATTTATAAGTTAGAGGTCATGAAGCATTGGTTTAAAACAGTCCACAACACATATAAGCCCCGCAAAAGTCATAACAAGCACGGAAATTACATACTAGCACCTCACATGGGGTGTTTGGATACTCACATCTCTCTCGGGTGCATATGAAATATAACAAGTTGGAAATGGAAGATAAACACTCATTAACCAGTCCTAGTACATAGATTACCATAGGCTTGAGAATAGATCAAACCTCCATCACTTTGGCGTAAGCACCTAGAAAAGACTATCAAAGAGGTCTTTAAAGGGTTCTAATGTTAGGCTTACGGTAGGGAAACAAAGGGTTTGGTGGGATAGGCTATATAGTGGTGGCAAGTCAAAAATCTCTATGTTAAATGCATACGAAGAATGGCGTTGCTAAGCCAAGACTCGACACTCTAAACTCTAGCTAACTGAAATAAACAAACATAAATTGAAAGATAGATGTAGGATGGTAGCCTGAAATAAACAAACATAAATTCAAACACTCTATTTTTTTTCTTTTCTCCTTTTCTATATTTTTTTTCTGATTTTTTTTTTTCATACACTTTTACTCTACCATCTTCTACGGTAACATCAAAATGATATGGATTTATAGGCACATCCCTACACTTGAGTTTTTATTACTCTAACACTAATTTGACCCGAATTGAAAAGATCAAAACACTTGGGGTACATTATTATGCAAACAAAGGGAATTTAAATTTAACGTTCCCTTCCCGTCATTTCATAAACTTTAACTTTTCCCATGAATCCCAATCGTCCCAAAACTGTATACAAAGGATATGACTCGACTTAGCAACTCATGCAAGCAACTAGATAATTGAACTAAGGGTTTAAGGTGATAACAATAATGCACTAAAAGTGAGTGCATACAAGGTAGGCTAAGGCGATTTGGGCGTACATTTGGGGGTGGGGTGTAAACAATTCTCTTCATTGATATTCCGGAAAAACCGAAACATCACGAGAACCGCGAAAAGGATAGGCTCTGAGGGGTTAACTAGGGGTATCGTGTACTAAAGATGAGTACAACGCAAAGGGTGTGGGGGAATTACTCAGCCGATGTGGAAGAAGTAATTATATTACGGGTATTAAACAAGGGTTATCCTAATGCCTCTTATCATTTAGTTATTCCTAACTACACAAGTGTAGTCTTACTAGCGATCTCAGAATGCATCATAAAACAAGTTCTAGAATCTAATATACTACCGGTTTACACTCTAAGCATTAAAGATGAATGCTTTAATTCCTACTAATCTAAGGGCGATCCTCACATTTTGGGTGTAATTTAGGTGGTAAAGGCTTTTTTGTGCTAGTCATATAACTTTCTATCCGTGAGACGCTTTTGTTAAGACTAATGGCCCACTCCTATATGTCATAAAAAAATTTAAATTTGGTGCCAAAACTACCCTAACCGACATTTTCTCATGGTTTATTACACAAATACAATTGGACAAAGCAAATAATCAAGGATAAGCATAGTTTCAAAGTTCCCGTTTTATTTTCCCTCCCTACACTTAAACTGAATATTGTCCCCAATGTTCCCCGAAAGTATCAAAGTTATGATAATGGAAGGTAATCAAAAACGAAAGAAACTAGTACTCCCCTGATTAGCTCGGTAGGATCCGTGTGTGAAGTAGTGGTTAAATTCTTTCCAAGAAGAATTTATGCGTGAAAAGCTCCTTCCAATCTTATGTAACTTCTTCTTGATAAATTAAACCTGCACCTTTGAAGAAACAAACGAAACCTTCGCGTAAAATCGGCGGTAATAATATATATAAGACTCGATTTAAACTAGGATATAATGCTTGTGGAATGGATGTTTACAAAATTTCTGGAAAATTAAGACTTGGAAAATTCCAAATTTTTTAAGTAGCTCAGAAAACGAGAAAAAAGTAATCTGTTGTTTTTACTCCTTCCTGACACCGTCAGGTTGCGATCCTGACGCCGTCAGGTTATCCTGACAAAAACTGGTCTGCGATTTTCTGGAAAAAATTCTGGAAAACTTACATCTTTAGAATCTGGAAAAAATTTCTGCAAAACATCCACTATGACTCGATAAAAGCATTTGACTTGAACAAACACACAAATATATCTTTTAATGAATCGTTATTCTCATGTTTACGTTTCTTTGAAAACGTGTGTAATCCTCCCTACACTTATCCCTTATGTAAAATACCTTTATATGCAATTAAGACGTGGTTAAAAACAAAATAAAGCATTTTTACAAATTTAAACATGAGAATAAACAATCAATAAAAGATATATGACACTAACAAGCAAACAATTAAGCATGGGTTGCCTCCCACGAAGCGCTTTTCTTTATTTAAGAGTCTTGTAGCTAGACTCGTAGTCGTGCTCCTACGTTACTTCATTACCACCACCTTCTTCTAAAACAATGTCCTCATCGTTTACCATTTCATTATTATCCAACTGATAATGCTTTACCCGTTGTCCATTAACGGTGAATTCTCGTTCATCGTGGTCTAGTAGCACCACCGCTCCATTGCTCATCTGCTTTCTTACGGAAAAGGGTCCATACCATCTCGATTTGAGTTTTCCTGGGAACAGTCTCAGTCTTGAATTATACAAGAGCACCTTATCTCTTTCCAAAAACTCTTTAGGACTCTTTATTCATTGATCACGCCATTTTTTTGCCCTTTCTTTGTATGTGATTGATGATTCATATGCTTCCAGCCTTAGTTCATCTAATTCTTGAAGCTGTAAGAACCGATTGGACCCTGCTTCAGAATAATTCATATTGCAGGTCTTAAGTGCCCAATATGCTTTTTGCTCAAGTTCAATAGGGAGGTGGCACGCCTTCCCGTATACCAAGCGAAAAGGGGTTGTTCCGATAGGTGTTTTGTAAGCAGTTCTAAATTCCCAGAGTGCCTCATCGAGTTTGAATGCCCAATCTTTTCTATTCTGGTGGACCGTCTTTTCAAGTATCCGCTTTAATGCCCTATTTGTGTTTTCTACTTGTCCATTCGTCTGGGGATGATATGCAGTAGAAAATCTATGTGGCACACCATACTTCTTCATCACCTTCTCCATTTGAGCATTGCAAAAGTGAGTCCCTCTATCACTGATCAATGCCTTAGGAATCCCGAATCATGCGAAGAGTTTTTTAAGGAAATGGATAACTACCCTCTCATCATTAGTCCTAAGGGCTTGAGCCTCTACCCATTTAGATACATAGTCAATAGCTACGAGAATGTATTCATTTCCTCCGGAGGATGGAAAAGGTCCCATGAAGTCTATACCCCAAACATCGAATATTTCGCAGACCTGGATATAGTTCTGAGGTGATTCATCCCTTCGCGAGATGTTTCCTGATCGTTGGCATGCATCACACGCTTGAACTAACCTCTTAACGTCTCGAAAAATAGTAGGCCAATAAAATCCGGCATCGAAAACCTTTCGTGCCGTGACATTTACACCGTGATGTCCTCCAGATGGTCCCGCATGACATTCTTTCAGAACTCGATCAATCTCTCTACCGGCCACGCAACGTCGAATGATCTGATCGGGGCATATGCGGAATAGGAAAGGCTCATCCCAGAAATAATGTTTTAGCGTAGTGAAGAATTTCTTTTTATCTTGTTTGGTCATGTAATTTGGCAAAACCCTACTGGACAGGTAGTTAGCATAATCCGCATACCATGGCTCAATTTCCTTAATGGCTATTAGCCGTTCCTCGGGAAAAGAGTCGCGAATCTCGATGTGATCGAATTTCTCAAGATCAGGTTTTTCCAAGCATGATAGATGATCAGCAGCGAGATTTTCAGCCCCCTTTTTATCTCGAATTTCAATGTCGAATTCTTGAAGTAATAAGATCCACCTAATGAGTCGGGGCTTAGCATCTTGTTTTGAAAACAAGTAGCGTAAGGCGGAGTGATCGGTGAAGACGACAGTTTTAGAGAGAACGAGATATTGCCTGAACTTATCAAAGGCAAAAACTACAGCTAAAAGTTCTTTCTTGGTGGTCGTGTAATTCTCTTGCGCTACATTCATGGTTTTGCTAGCATAGTAGATTGGTTGAAAATGCTTCTCTTTCCTTTGGCCGAGCACAGCGCCTACAGCATAATCACTAGCATCACACATAATTTCGAATGGCTGAGACCAATCAGGGGTGACCATTATAGGTGCCTGAGTGAGATATGTCTTTAGTCGGTTGAATGCTTCCTTGCATTCTCTGGAAAAATCAAAAGGGGCATCCTTAACAAGAAGCTGTGTCATTGGCCGGGCAATTTTCGAGAAGTCTTTAATAAATCTTCGATAAAAACCCGCATGGCCTAGAAAGCTGCGAATGGCTTTAACGGTGGTAGGATAGGGGAGTTTGTAGATTGCTTCGATTTTTGCTCTATCGACCTCAATTCCATTTCCAGAGACTTTATGCCCTAAGACAATTCCTTCTTTTACCATGAAATGACATTTTTCCCAATTTAAGACCAAATTAGTTTCCTCGCATCGGTTCAACATCTTCCTAAGGTTGGAAAGACAAAGATCGAAAGAATTTCCAAATACCAAGAAATAATCCATGAAGACTTCCATGCTGTCCTCAATTAATTCGTGAAAAAATATGGCCATCATACATCGCTGAAAGGTAGCGGGTGCGTTACATAACCAGAAGGGCATTCGCTTGTAGGCAAACGTCCCGTAGGGGCATGTAAATGTAGTTTTCTCTTGATCTTCAGGGGCAATGGGAATTTGGAAATACCTTGAAAAGCCATCAAGGAAACAGTAGTATTCATGCCCGGCTAACCTTTCGAGCATTTGGTCAATGAATGGCAGAGGAAAATGATCTTTTCGGGTCGCATCATTCAATTTTCTGTAGTCAATACAGACACGCCAACCAGTAACAGTTCTTTGCGGCACCAACTCACCCTTTTCATTCTTCACAACCATCATTCCTCCTTTTTTTGGAACCACTTGGACTGGGTTGACCCATGGGCTATCTGATATGGGGTAGATGAGACCTGCGTCAAGAAGCTTGATGACCTCCTTTTTCACTACCTCCTTGATATTAGGGTTAACCCGTCTTTGCGGTTGAACGGTTGGTTTGTAATCTTCTTCCATGAGGATTTTGTGAGTACAGAATGTAGAATCAATTCCCTTAATGTCGGCAACACTCCATGCAATCACTCCTTTGTACTCTTTTAAAACTTCCAAGAGTTTCTCTTTCTGACTAGTGGTTAGCGAAGAGCTTATGATGACAGGGATTTGGTCTTCTCCTTGAAGGAAGGCGTATTCCAGGTGACTCGGGAGATCTTTTAGTTCTAAGGTAGGGGGTTCTTTGATTGATGGTTTTAGCTTATTCTCTGGCTTTTGAAGCTCAACAGGTTCAATTTCTTCCCTACGCGGATAAAAGGAAACAGCTCCAACCATCTCAATTTCTTCGTCGTTGTATATTGTATTGTTATCATTATTCATGAATTCATTTAATAGATATTCGTCAATGCAGTCATCTATGTCATCAACAAATTCATCAACTTCCTCAACAAAATATACGGGGTGATCGCAGGAGGAGGAATGGCTCATAGAATCCTTGATGTCAAAGGTTAAGCTCTCGGACCCCACTCGTAAAGTGAGTTTACCATCATGAACATCAATGATGGCACGAGCTGTAGCCAAGAAAGGTCTTCCAAGGATTATTGGGACTGAGTTATCTTCCTCCATTTCTAAAATCACGAAATCAACTGGAAACTTGAATTCTCCTACCCTTACAAGAACATTCTCACAAACTCCAATGGGATATTTGATTGATCGATCAGCTGATTGGATACTCATCCTGGTTGGTTTTAGCCCTGAATATCCGAGTTTAAGAAACAGGGAGTGAGGCATCAAGTTAATGCTTGCCCCAAGATCCGCCAAGGCGTTTTTCATAGAAAGTGCCCCTATAGAGCAAGGAATGGTAAAACTGCCCAGGTCTTCTTTCTTCTTGGGCAAGCTTTTTTGAATGATAGCCGAACATTCTTCTCCTAATGATATCAACCCTTCAAGTTTCTTCCGATTAGATATTAACCTCTTGAAGTATCTGCTATGTTTAGGGATGCGATAGAATACATCGAGGAGTGGTATGTTGACGGACGTTTGTTTCAAATAAGACAATATTCTTTCATTGTCTTCTTCAGCCTTTTGATTCTTAAGACGAGAGGGATAGGGAATCCGTGCGAGAGTTGGTCGTTGGGCCGGTGCTGGTGTTTGTGGAGGGGGACCGTGAGGGGTTGGAAGAGGTTCAGGAATTGCCTCATTTCCTAACACAGGTTCCCTTGTGGTGGGGTTTCGGTCAGGATGCGGGGGATCCTTGGTAGTGGTTCCTGATCAAGTGGTGATGGCGCAAGTTGGATCGTGAAAGGCGGGCCAGATCCGCTTATTCTTTTGTGGATGTTGGCGAATTGACTTTCTAATTCAGTTTGCTGCTCTTGGATAAACTCTTCAAGACCTTTTAAGAGTGTGGTCCCTTCCATGGTAAACTGCCCGAGTTCTTCTTCAAAGGCATCACAGATGGTGTATTCAGATCCTTCTCTTCCTTCAGTTCTCCATTTCAGATTGCCCCAGGGGTCACATTCATCGTTCTGATAGAACGTGAGGAGTGAAGGGTCATCATAAATATCATGACTGGAAAGGAAGACGCTCTCTTGGCGTGTGTCATCACACTCATCACTCTCGTGTGGCCCTCCACAAATGTCGCATATGAGGTATGGGTTAATCAGCCTTTTTGGTTCTGGTGATTTCGTGAGGTATGCAAGCTTCTTCTGTGCTTTCTTAATCCGATCATCGAAGGATAACTCTTCATTTGAGAAAGTAGAGATACTTAGCGCGTCTACTGGCTCATTCCAATGGCTGTCTTGGTATCAGATGTATTCCTCAATGCGGTTCCACCCTTCTTCTGCAGTGAGGTTCGCAATTCTTCGGCCCGTTGAGAAATCAATCCCTTTTTTATCCTTTCGGGAGACGTTGTCGTAAAAGATTTGAACAAGCAACCAAAGGTTGATACCATGGTGTGGGGCTTGTTGAATAAGATCTTTGTAACGACTCCAGGAATTAGTGATAGATTCTCCATCTGTCTGATGGAAGTGCAGAATTTTGCTCCTAATTGATGTAGTTCTTCCAGGAGGGAAGAACTTCTTGGTGAACTTGGTTGTGAGTTGTTCCCACGTGAAAATAGACCGTGGAGGGAGCTTATCGAGCCACTCCTTGGCTTTCCCTTGAAGAGAAAATGGGAAAAACCGGAGTCTAGATGTCTCCTTGGATGCCCCGTCGGCATAGATAGCATCAACAATTTTTAAAAACTGTTTGATGTGGTGGATTGGGTTTTCGATGTGGGATCCATGGAATTGACATGCATTTTGGATCAGCCAAATGTCAGAGGCATGCAGTACCTCATTGACTTGCTCTGAAGGATAGACAATGGCACTGGTGAATCCGGATGCAGAGGGGGAAGAGTATTCCCCGAGAGATTTTGCTTCAGGAGGATTAATGGGTCCATTGACCGGAGTGGCAGGAATTTCCTCGTCATTTTGGCTTAGATCGTCAATGATGATGGTTTCAGGGGATTGTGGGAGATGAGGGGACTCTTCATCAGATATGACTTCATCAAAGTTGATAGAAGTGCCATAAGGTTCCGAATCATGGAGAGCTTTTCTTCACCTATTGAGCTCTCTTTCGGGTTCTGCAAAAGGTTCAAGAAGAGTTTTGGTGGAACTGCGGGTTCTAAGTTTTCTAAGGGGAAGTGGCACTTGGTTATCACCTTCCATGATGAAAAGTGATGGGGTTACGAACAAAGGTCACGAAGAAGGGGGATAGACTAAGAGGAAGCTAAAAATGAGAAAAAAAAAAGTTTACTTGATAGGAATCAAGTAAAGAAACCTAAACGAGGTGGACTACTAACTAGCTATTCTATTCCCCGGCAATGGCGCCAAAAACTTGATAACGTTACACGCGTCGTTCGGGGTCAAAGGAACTTCCTTTTCGTCGATCAAGTTTTTCAACACCCTAGGCAGTGAACCTAATCGTTGTAGTGTAGTATTAGGGTAAGCCACGGGTATTGATATCGTTCTCTAGGGGAATAGGAATGCTAGTGAGAAGTTACTACGCTAAGGTTGTGGTTGAGGAAGATTATTTTTTTTATCTTTTTATATTTTTTTAAGGAAAGGAAAGGTATGAATCTCGGGGTTTGAATTTGGGGGGGTTGGTATTGCTACCGATTACTCTACTTATCTAATTATCTAATCTAAGGTGTATGTAGTCTATGTCTAATTAATGTGTGCTCGTATGATAGTTTAAATATGTGTTTACTTAGGTTTTACTACTCCTTAATTATCTCCTATTGGTGGTTGAATTGTCACGTCCTTATTCCTAGTTGCGTTGTGTGTCTAAGGTTGTAGGGTATGCATTTCTCCCTAACTCTTTGAACTTACCAAAGGGTCTCGTCTACAAAACCCACTAGGGATAATAAACTCTTACTCTAAGGCACTCTTTGGATGGTTTAGCTTACAACTACTCAAGGAGTCATATTCTAAGGTTCACAAAGATTTAATCAAGCATTAAGTACACAACGAATGACCTATCGCATTACTAGATCATTAACCAACTAAGATAAGAAACAACCAATCAATATTCAATAATTAAGTTTCATATTCCCTAAGCAAACACACAAGTAAATTAGCCAGACATGGAAAACATGCAAGCATACACACAATTAATCAAAGACATAATTGTATTAATGAAGTAAAACACTTATCTTGGTGTAAGATAGGGTTTGGAACCCTAAAATACTGTACAAGACAGCCTTGATTCGGTTTAAGTTTTTACTCCAAAAGACTACACACCCAATACTGAAAAATTCGGATTCTATATATAATATTACACATGCGACGGCGTCACTTTATGTTTTCAGCAGCTTTGAGTGTCTCGATTCTGACTTTGGCCATTTTCTTCGTATAATCGCGCCTTTTCGTCCAAATAAGTGCCATTCCAGCATTTTGCCTTCAAGAGACCTAAAAAGTGAAAAGGAACGATATTAAGCAATAACGGATACAAAAGTGATCAAATAAGGGCTTAAACGACCCCTCAAAAAGGTACCTTTTAAAACCTTATTAGTTTCTATTAATAAATTGCACCTTGCAAACTGTGTTGAAACCAACATTATAAGCAAAACAACCATGTCGATTGCTGTAAAATTACTTCACATATGCTATGCTTGTGTCATTTTGTCTACTCTTCTTTTCATGCTGTAAAAGTATCTATACATACAAATATTCTAGTTGTGAGTCAAGTGATGCTTCTGACTTGGTGGTATGGTTCAAATGAGAGTTGGCACTTGCTACTCATTAGTCAAAGTAGGAACTATGTCTTCGAGATTGTATATCATGTTTAACATATATACTTAAAATTTTGTTTTTCATAGTATGCTACAGGTGCTCTTTGAAAGTAGTTTATTTTCGATTCACTGCGAGCTTTGCTGCCTAAATTAAATAAACTATGTCAACATTGATCTTATAGGTACAATTGAGCGATCAAGTTTTATGACTCAAACTCATACGGTCGTATTTTGGATAGTTGACTATCTAAATACTTATACGCTTCATTGATTAATCAAAAACACATAACCAATCGGTCAAAGTACTCTATACTTCAAGTAGTTATGCAAAAAAGATGCAAAGATAATGACTTGCACTAAAAGCTCTCCGGATAGATGATTTGGGCATGTTAGATCAACTATACTTCTTTCCTTTCCTAATATTTCAGTTGCTAATAATCCAACAAATAAAACAATATGCGTCAAATAAATATCTCCTTTATACATGAACTCACGATATACTAAAATCCCTTTATCCACCCAATCTAAAATCACCATTAAAGTAGAATGCACGATTTTGGAATAGTGAAATTATAGCCACTTGTAAATTTTCAATAAATTTTATGAATCTTTTCAATTGGTCCTATACGTTTTTGTTTGTGGAGCATGGTTTATATTTGGTCTGCTCTGCAAAAGACACTAATAGCTATTCAAAATTAATCCTTATGTCAATTGGTCAAACCTATCAATGTATATGATTCAACTCATTAGACTTGCTCACATGAATTATAAGCACCATGTCGATTGCGGCATTGGGGTAACCAGGATGTGGCGTCTATTGTAGTTAATTTCAACAGGAAATTTCCTTCATGGAATTTAAAATACCGGAGCACAATCAAAGTGGTCACTAACTTCACTGGCATCCAATGTAGAATTCGAGATGAGTAACTTAAGGTTCGGGATGAGAACTGACATTGTCCTATTATATGGATTAGATCATATATTCAGAGGACGGAAATGCATATTAGTACTAATTTTGAAATAAAATCATACCAAAATGTCACCAAAAAAGTTTACATAACAATAGGCTAAGATCACATACTTATGACAAATATCGATAGCTTATTGAACCGAAAAAGCAAAGTATGCAACTCATTAAGTAAAAATAGCAGCTTTATGAATACATCATTAATCAATAATCTTAAAAATAAAAAAAATAAAAAATAAAAAAAATAAAAATAAAAGCTAACTATGTTAAAGAGATTATCATATAATGTACAGATTAACCTAAAGATCAATAATTAATATAAAAATTGATGAAAGTAAATATATACCTTACAAAATAAACCGCCTACAATAGACTTCCAATGCTCAAGGAGAAGATTAAAGTTCTATTACAGTAATCGCGAGAATTCTTTTCCATAACTACATATCACATAGTACAAAGTTTATATAGTCAGTAAGCAAAAAAGTAGGTATTCATAAACGAATTACAGAAAACATACAAAGTAAACAATACCTTAGAAGCCTCACAACCAATGCTTTAAAATTAAATTAGGGTTATTTGATACCATTGGAAGCTTGATCATCGAAATAAGAGGAGCTGCAAGCGGCCATGATGTTAACAGAATTGATGAAATTAGGGTTCATAAATTGAGACAATATAATCTAATTTGGGATTTTGCATAAATTGATGATTATGATTAACTTAATAAAGTAAATTTGTGTTTGATTATGATGAATTAAAAGGGGGAATATGGATGTAGTTTTGATCGGACGCAGAGATGAAGAAGCAGGTTATGTGGTGTGTGTTAATCTTCTGTTTTTATAATTTTACACTTTGTACCCAAAACTATAATCTATTAAATCTCAAGTACATGTGTATTTTATCTTTTTTCAACATGCGTTTTTTAAAGAAACAAATTTTTAATTTTTTTTGCCAAATTAGAAAATATTTAAGTTTCTTTACCTAAATATATATATTTTTTTAAATAATAATAATACAATAATTACTTAATAAGGTATGAATTGATTTTTTTGAATTGAAAAATTCCCACTAAGAGTTTTGTTTTATTATATAAAAGATACGGGTTATTTAGGTATTAATAAAAATAAATTTACTTTATATATATTACATCATCATTTCATAATTTTTAATTAAATTAACAAATAGAAATTGCCCACCTAGTAGAAGATGACGGTAGCAAAATCCTTGTTTTAATAGTATTAAATAGATTGTATATTGTGTACCCAGTGTCCCGCTGTAACACAGCCAAAACACTGTATTTTATCTCTAACAAATGCCCGAATTATATTTTTGGTAACGTTTTTATACACGTTAGATAGAATGAAATTATTAACTCGCATTAATAATTATTCGATTTAAGTCATATATATTGTCATGTCGGTACGCGTGTGGATTCGTTTTATTGAGATAACTACTCGTTATATCAATTAAAAAAAAAAAAAAAAAAAAAAAAAAAAAAAAAAATCCACTCGCATTTTAGATAAGAGTATCATTAAAATAGAATTTCGGAAAATTACGGTATGTCACAATAGTAAACTTGTAGCCTTTCCTAAAACTTGACAAATTTATATACATTTTACATGTATACTTATTAGTGTTTTACTTCTTATATGCTAACTCCATTTATTGATTATTTTTTACATACATGAATTTCTCATCGTTTATGGTTTGATCTTCTTTCTTTTTTTGTTTAGGCATCTTTACAATTACATTTACTTGAACGCTAATGTATGCAACTTGACGTTCTATTTTATAAGGCTTTACCAATTTTACATTTAACAAGGTTCCTTTACATTCGTTCGCAGTTTCAACTGTTACCTACCCACAACTTTAGATAGCGCCTAATAAAACACGGCAACTCATCTGTTAATCCCACTGTGGCACTGCCCATCGTGACGCACTAACTGCTAATAAGGGCAGGAACGAATCGATTTCACAACTAAAAAGGGAACACGGTTTTAAGATTCATGATGAATCTCAGGTAAAAACAACCACACGGTCTCCTAACCGGTCTGCGATCATAAAAGTCCCGGAAAGAGCCTCTATAGGCACACTATACATAAACAATGACCTTAGCCCTCAACCTGGTACTATATATGTTGACCAAATGAGCCAAAAAGAATATGGAAAACAATCTATACTGAGATAGAAAAAGAAAAGAGAAAAAATAAATTACGATAATCATGCCTCGGTTATTTGTTAAATTTATTTTAGTTTGTTAGCCATCTGTAACGACCCCCAAAGTTTGATATCATCGTATTCGGGATTTCAGAATATTCTGCAGAAGTTAAAGAGCCTTAAGAGAAAACGGGAAGTTGATGAATTGCATTTAAGCTTATAGAACCTTTATAGAATGCTCTCCGTCATTCCCTCTAATAAAAAAGTGTTAAAGTGTAATAGAAGATCCATAGAACCATGCAAACAGAAAGTGTGTAGAACTTCATATGCTAATTAGAGTAGTATAAGTAAGAGATAATTCATTTGGCACAACACATCTTCATACAATTATAATAGTCTCTCTTAATTATAAGGCAAATTTGTGGCACACCATTCGCCAAAGTAATGCTTATCGTTAATGGCATTAGATAATCCCCAAAGAGCTAAAAACAATTTGGTTATTTGATCTCATATCAACCTGCAATGAGACATTACTCGGTTGACTATGGGTTAAATCCATCGTGTGTATTTTTACTCTTCAATGTATATTTACTTCTCAATGTTTTTGCTTTTCAAGCCGCAAGAGAAATATGCTAAAAATATTAGCAAGATGTTAGAAACCAATTAGGAGATAGAGTGTTTGAGCAATATTCTAAAAACTGGGTCCGAATCGACCCGATCGAGTCACCAGGTCACCGGTTCAACCAGCTCGGCTGCTGAGTCAACCCGGTTTTCCATTTAAGTATATTTTAATATTTTGGCTCACCTATATTCACCGAGTATAATCCCTTTACCCAAAAAAAATATTTTGGCTCACCAAACACTTACAATACCTCTAAATTTAATACCAAACATAAATACAATCAAAAAAATTCATTAACACTCACATAATAGGTTTATAAAACATTTATACAAGACCTAATACATCTAATGCAACGAGAATACAAGTTTTATACTTAAAAACAACATTGTTCATCACCAAGATCAATTCAAACTTATCATATATAGGTGAAGGACTTCATAGAACCACATCTCTTTTCTGACCTTCGCGTGCCAACAAAGCACCACCGTCATAGAGTTCATGCGCCAAAACGCGTGTGGTCGAGGTACACCATAACGCCCTGCCTAAGAGGCCAAACATTTAAAAATCATAATTTCCCATTTTCATATACCATATGTGCGAAGTGTTGGAAAATTTAGTGCACTTGTGGGATTAGTTCACACCTTGTTATGGGTTAGGAGGTACGGAGTGTACACCCATAAGGTCCATGAACACCCTGACTCTAATAGTGGTTTGTATTGGTAGTGCTGGTGAAAGTACTGCTTGTGGAAAGTACTGCTTGTGGTTTCCACTCATAAGCAGTGTTTCCACTGATAGGCAGTGTTTCCACTGAAGTGGTGTATCCACTGCTAGTACTATGAAAGTACTGATAAGCAGTGCTTCCACTGATAGGCTGTATTTCCACTGCAAGTGGAAAGTACTGCTAGTGGAAAGTACTGCTTATGGAAAGTACTGCTAAATGGCAGTTACAACTTCTTTATGACCACGTTTAATTGGTCATGTAACCACTAACGGCTATAATGGGGACAGTTATGAGGTGATTAATGGGCCGATTAATCCTCATAATTCCATTTGAACGGTTGAGAGTAACCTCCTATAAATAGGAGATCTGTTTATGCATGTAATACACACAGAAAACCATTAACACTTATAAGCGCAAGGGTTATTGAATTGTGCCTAATTCCATAACTGCATTTGGTCTTATCCCAAGTAGATATTCGTGTAACCCAGGCATTAGGGTCGAATAGTTTACTTTGGAAAGTGATCACACGATTCCAAGTGATATCCGGTAACCACCTAGTGGTATTCGTTACTGCTGAATTGCTATTTGTTTCTGCTGAAGTTGATTATCTAACCCTGCTACTGGGCTCACCACTCCAACAATCAAAGTAAACTATTCTGTGATAATCAATGGCTGCTGCTGCAATGAAACATATGGCTTCAAACTTTGCTAAGCTGGATAAGTTTGAAGGGGTGGATTTCAGGAGATGGCAGAAGAAGATGCATTTCTTGCTGTCAAGCATGAGTGTATTCTATGTGCTGACTACTCCAATTCCTGATGATGGGGATGATGCTACGGTTGAGCAGATCAGGAGGAGGAGCAAGTGGGAGAATGATAACTACATATGCAGAGGTCTTATTCTGAATGGTATGTCTGATTCTTTGTTTGATATTTATCAGAACTTTGAATCTTCCAAAGAACTATGGGATTCCTTGGATGCCAAATATATGGCTGAGGATGCATCAAGTAAGAAGTTCCTTGTTAGTAATTTCACAAATTACAAAATGACTGATTCAAGACCAGTTATGGAACAATACAATGAACTTCTTGGAATACTTGGAAGGTTTACACAACACAATATGCACATGGATGAGGCTATTCAAGTCTCTTGTGTTATTGATAAACTTCCTCCTTCATGGAAAGATTTCAAGCATACCTTGAAACATATGAAGGAGGAGTTAACTCTTGTTGAGTTGGGCAGTCATCTGCACATTGAGGAATCTCTCAAGGTGCAGGATAATGACAAGCCAAAGAGTAGCAATGCTGCTGGACCATCTATTGTCAATATGGTAGAGCATAACAACTCTACCAGGTACAATGATAACAAAGGCAAACGCAAATATCATGATAACACAAAGGCAGATCTTAACAAGAAGGCAACTCCTACTTGTTGGAAATGTGGCAAGACTGGTCACATTAAAAGGGACTGCAAAGGTGTTAAAGTTGGTGGTAAAGCCAATGGATCAGGCACTAATGGTTCAGGGAGTGGTGGTTCAGCCAACTCACTGAAAGGTCAGAATATGTTTAATAAGTCTTTTCAGATTTATTATGTTACATATGTATCTGAATCTTTTTGTGTGCAGGATGATGATGTTGCGTGGTGGGTTGACTCTGGTGCAACAGTTCATGTGTGTAAAGATAGAAGCTGGTTCAAGACTTATGAGTCACTGAATGATGGTTCTATTCTTCACATGGGAAATGAGTCAACAGCCTTGGTGCATGGTCATGGTTGTGTAGATCTTAGGTTTAGTTCAGGAAAGGTTGTAACTTTGTTTGATGTTATTCATGTTCCTGATATCAGGAAGAACTTGGTTTCAAGTAGTATTTTGAATAATCATGGATATAAACAAGTTATTGAGTCTGATAAATTTGTGCTTTCCAAGCATGGTATTTTTATTGGTTTCGGTTATTTATGTAATCAAATGTTCAGGCTTAATATTTCTACTGACAATGTTAATTCAGCTTTTGTGACCACCACTGACACTGATTCTAGCCTATGGCATGCAAGACTTGGCCATGTACATTATAAAAGAATGCAAGATATGTCTAGGGATGGTTTAATCCCTGCTTTTGACATGGACACTGAAAAGTGTAAAACTTGCATGTTGACCAAGATAACCAAGAAACCCTTTCAGGGTGTTAGTCGTGAGACTAAGATCTTGGAGCTTATTCACAGTGATCTGTGTGATTTGCATGCCACTCCTTCTAGATTTTGTTATGTCTATCTTTTACATACCAAGGATGAAGCATTAGATAAATTCAAAGTGTTTAAAACTGAAGTTGAATTACAACTTGGGTCTTTGATCAAAAGATTAAGGACTGATAGGGGAGGTGAGTACATGGATACTCAGTACTTTCAGTCTGTTGGAATAATCCATGAAACTACTGCCCCTTATACTCCTCAGCAAAATGGTATTTCTGAAAGGAAAAACAGGGTGCTGAAGGAGATGGTTAATTCCATGTTGTCCTATTCAGGACTGAGTCAAGGGTTCTGGGGTGAAGCTATGTTAACAACTTGCTATTTATTAAATAGGGTTCAAAACAAAAGGAACAAGGTTACCCCTTATGAACTCTGGACTAAAAGGAAACCCAACCTGAACTATCTCAGGGTTTGGGGTTGTAGGGCTGTTGTAAGACTCCCTGATCCAAAGCAAAAGACTTTGGGTGAAAGAGGAATTGACTGCATCTTTGTTGGATATGTTGAGCATTCCAAGGCTTTTAGGTTCTATGTTATTGAAACTAATGAACATGTTTTAGTTAACTCAATAATTGAATCAAGGGATGCTGACTTTGATGAGAATAGATTCTCATCAGTCCCTAGACCAAGTATGAGGATTCCTAATGGAACTCATGACACTGGTGTATCAGAGGTCCCTGATGATGAACCATCAGTGGTCCCTGATGAGGTTGTGGTTCAGCAACCTGAACCTGTGCTTAGGAAGAGGAAAAGGGTCAGGACTCCAAAGTCATTTGGACCTGAGTTTCAACTATACTTAGTTGAAGGTACTAGGGATGAGGTCTCAGACCAATACTCCTATTGCTTCATTGTTGAGGATGATCCCAAGACATTTGAAGAAGCAATGAAGTCCCAGGATATTGCTTTCTGGAAAGAAGCAATTAATGATGAGATGGATCCATCATGGGCAACAACACTTGGGTGTTGGTTGATCTACCACCAGGTTGCAAACCTCTGGGGTGCAAATAGATTTTCAAAAGGAAAATGAAGGTAGATGGAACTATTAAAAAGTTCAAGGCTAGACTAGTCATTCAGGGCTTTACACAAAAGTCAGGAATAGACTATTTTGATACTTATGCCCCTGTGGCTCGTATCAGTACCATAAGACTGCTGATTGCTATGGCATCTATTCACAATCTGGTCATTCATCAGATGGATGTGAAAACAGCTTTCTTGAATTGTGAATTGGAAGAGGAGGTTTATATGAACCAACCTCAGGGCTTCATCATGCCTGGCAATTAAAACAATGTGTGTAAACTGATTAAGTCTCTTTATGGACTAAAGCAGGCACCTAAGCAATGGCATCAAAAGTTTGATGAAGTGGTTTTGTCTAATGGTTATGTTCTTAACCAAGCTGACAAATGTGTATATAGCAAATTTGATTAATCTGGTAAAGGAGTCATCATTTGTCTATATGTTGATGACATGTTGATCTTTGGCACTGACCAAAATCAGGTTGACCTGACAAAGGAATTTTTGTCATCAAGGTTCTTCATGAAAGACATGGGGGAGGCTGATGTTATCCTTGGTATTAGGATTAAACATGAAAGTAAAAGAATTTCTATCTCTCAGTCTCATTATATTGAGAAGGTACTGAGGAAATTCAATTAATTTGATTGTACTCCAGTGAGTACACCTATGGATACTTGTGAGAAGCTGATGCCTAATCATGGCAAGGCTGTATCTCAACTTGAGTATTCTAGGGTAATTGGCTGCCTGATGTATGCCATGACTTGTACAAGACCTGATATTGGTTTTGCAGTGGGAAAATTGAGCAGGTATACTAGTAATCCTAGTGCTCATCACTGGCAAGCAGTTCAGAGGGTACTGAAGTATTTGAAGAGAACTATGGATTATAGTCTCTCATATATTGGTTAGCCATCAGTGTTGGAAGGATACACTGATGCAAGTTGGATCAGTAACACTGAAGACAATTCGTCTACCAGTGGCTGGGTATTCCTACTTGGTGGAGGTGCAATTTCTTGGGCATCCAAGAAGCAAACTTGCATCACCAGTTCAACAATGGAATCTGAATTTGTGGCCTTAGCAGCTGCTGGTAAAGAAGCTGAATGGTTGAAAAACTTGTTTCTTGAGATTCCATTGTGGCCTAAACCTATAGCATCTATTTCTATCCGGTGTGATAGTGCAGCTACATTGGCTAAGGCTTATAGCCAGATGTACAATGGTATGTCTAGACACTTAGGTGTCAGACATAGCATGATTCGTGAGCTTATCATGAATGGGGTGGTATCTATAGAGTTTGTGAGATCTCAACAGAACTTAGCTGATCACTTGACGAAGGGTCTAGCTAGAGACTTGGTTATAAAGTCTGCTAAAGGGATGGGTTTAAGTCCAACTTAGTCACTGAATGCTAGGACACCCAACTCCCTCCTAAGGAAACTTGGGAGCTGAGTTCAATGTGGAAAGCTGAACATTCAGTGGACTGGAGCACATGTTTTATTTACATCCCAAGGTTGTGCTCAGAACCTGCTGAAAGGAGGATGAAGTCTTTACTTCTTAATGGTTAATTTTCTTTGAAAAAGTGCTTGGCAGGAGCATGACTAAAGAGGAACCACCTATGTAAATGTTGAAGTTTTGCCTCTTCAGGAAGCTTTGGACTTTTAGCTTTTACAACATTTATGAATTTGGATATGGACACATGGCTTGTATAGTGTCAGGAGCTGATAAGTGTTTGAAAACTTGTGTGTATTTTATCTTCAGGTATTCAAATGGGTTGAAGGGTTCAATTCTTAGAACACCTTGATTCTCGAATATTTGAACGTGTAATTTACTAAGATGAAAATTCAATCCTCAGGACATTTTCGTTTATGCACATGTTTTGATTGATGTTTATTTTTCATGCAAAGGAAGTGAACTAAATTTGGGGAGGATTGTTGGAAAATTTAGTGCACTTGTGGGATTAGTTCACATCTTGTTATGGGTTAGGAGGTACGGAGTATACACCCATAAGGTCCATGAACACCCTGACTTTAATAGTGGTTTGTATTGGTAGTGCTGGTGAAAGTACTGCTTGTGGAAAGTACTGCTTGTGGTTTTCACTGATAAGCAGTGTTTCCACTGATAGGCAGTGTTTCCACTGAAGTGGTGTATCCACTGCTAGTACTATGAAAGTACTGATAAGCAGTGCTTCCACTGATAGGCTGTATTTCCACTGCAAGTGGAAAGTACTGCTAGTGGAAAGTACTGCTTATGGAAAGTACTGCTAAATGGCAGTTACAACTTCTTTATGACCACGTTTAATTGGTCATGTAACCACTAACGGCTATAATGGGGACAGTTATGAGGTGATTAATGGGCCGATTAATCCTCATAATTCCATTTGAACGGTTGAGAGTAACCTCCTATAAATAGGAGATATGTTTATGCATGTAATACACACAGAAAACCATTAACACTTATAAGCGCAAGGGTTATTGAATTGTGCCTAATTCCATAACTGCATTTGGTCTTATCCCAAGTAGATATTCGTGTAACCCATGCATTAGGGTCAAATAGTTTACTTTGGAAAGTGATCACACGATTCCAAGTGATATCCGGTAACCACCTAATGATATTCGTTACTGCTGAATTGCTATTTGTTTCTGCTGAAGTTGATTATCTAACCCTGCTACTGGGCTCACCACTCCAACACGAAGCATTAAAACAATTACAATAAACACAGTATATTGAGAAAAGTAATAAGACTGCGGCCGCTAAAGTTAAAGAACAAGGATCCACACAAAAAGATTATTCCCCTCCTCAGATTTTCACAAAACAATAGGTAATGTAAAGGTTAAACTATATGTTTAAAAAGCCTTTTATAACAACTTTATACTCTTATCAATTATCTTAAACCTTAGCCAAACATCTCAACCAAGGTTGTCAAGATCGGGATCCTACTCAGGATCGTTTTTGTCTTTACAAGATCGTGATCGTAAGATCGGATCGGGATCTTAAGATCCTATTCTAATGTTATTTCTTAATAGTTTGTGTAATTTTATACAAATATACAAATTCTAATACATTATAACCACAAAATACTATGAATGTTTCATATAAATGTTGTCCTAAATTATGATTATAAAATGTTTAAAAAGACTAACATGTTGTTTTTTGAATTCTACAAGCAAACAACCCATAAATTTGTAGTTTTTTAGTTTGTAATCCGAGAAAAGTAAGATCGGATCGGATTAGATCGTAAGATCGTATGGTCAAGATCGGGATCCTATAAGATCTTAAGCTTGCAAAGATCCTATGTAGGATCCGGATCGTTTTTGCTTTGCAGTATCGTAAAATCGTAAGATCCTAAGATCAGGATCGGGATCCTGACAACTATGATCTCAACCATTATAATTTTGGTGACATATAGTTTAATTCCATAAAAGCAAATCAATTTGTACCATTACGAAAACATCAAGCTAACTTTCATGGGTTGTGCGTAGGCGCAGCCGAAAGTGTGCCTAGTATTAGCTATAACCGCTCATAAAAACCGTAGTATAAGCTAAGACAAATGCCGTGAGGTAAAGAAACAAATACATCACGACATCAATTTATCATGAAAAGCTAACAAGGTCAAGCAGGTCATGTTAAAAGTCAACAAATACAATTAAAATTGACGGGAAAGTGAATATCTAGCTTAAGTGAATATCAAGATTATGAACTTAAGGGTTTGTCCTTTTCTCTACTAAGTCTAATATTAACTTTTGAAAAGATTATAATATAGTTGGAAGGTATATCAACAGTTTTACATTTTAAAACCTAAAAATATTTTAAAAACCAACTTTTATTTAGGAACTACTTGTTTAAATAAAAGTTTAAAGTTGATGTATGAAAACGAAGATATTTATTATGGGATAGATTATTTTGTAATAAAAAGCTCAAGCTATTTATTTTAAAAAATTATTTTTGTAACAAAAACTTGCGAATCAAAGATAAAAAAACAAATACTACGACAACATGTGTAAATTTTAGACACCGTGGTGTGTCTTAACAAAAAAAATCCAATGGCACACATAGTGCTACACCATATAAAAACACATACTGACATCCACTTGATGATATACGTCGTTGATCTGTTCTAATCTAGACCGTTTATCTATTTAATTTCACTCTCATGTCTATATAATCCCTCATCCCTCCATTTTAATCTATCGTTATTCACACAACATTGTCATCCCACAAACACAAACTCAAAACACCTTACAAAAACACCCAAAAAATGTCTGGCTGTTTGAGAAAATCTGGTTATTTTGAAATTGCTTGCAAGGAAACATTTCCCATCGCCAGCTAGAGATGAACATTTCCGGTATTCTCCTTTTGATTTTATTATATTTTTTAACTATTTTTTATTTCATTATGTTATTGTTGATAACAATAAAAAATGATAAACTTTTCAAATTATTTGTCATTAATAATAAATAATAAACTGTTATGTGTTTATTTTTTAAGGAAAAGAAAAGCTACATGAGCCACAATTCAGAAGGAAGAATAAAAGAAGAAAGACACTCGGGAGGATGAGGATGCAACACATGGTGGTGTGGGTGATGCAAAGGTTGATGCTGATGGAGGTAAAGCAAGTGATAATATATGCAAGTGAGTCAACTCGGTTGTCGTCAATGGAAGTTGTGATAAGGAAGAGGATGAAGCTTACAAAGAAGCTTTTCAAGAATTTGAATAGATAAAATGAAAGAATGAAAGGCGAGAGTTCAAAAAAGCTTTAGGTAACAAGAAAAATACATTATTTGGGGGTTTTGTTACATAATTATGATTTTTTTCTATTTCAGATCTGATATTGACTATTGAAAATATGAAGAGAATTTTGATTTGGGTTTTGTTATGATCGGAATTTGATTTTGTTTTTATTTTTATTATTGCATTTGGTTTTTAATTTTGCAAAACTGATACCAAACACCTTCTGATTTGGTAATAAATTAAAGATAGTGTTTAGTGGGTGTTTGGTTAGTAGTAATATACTAATATGGGTATATTGAGTGTGGGGTTCACAAAACTCATTGATTATATCATTTAGTTTGGACGTTATTTGTGTAAATAAGTATATCAATGTGTTTTGGGGTGTTTGGTTATTTGTAAATGAGTATATTGGGCGTATTGTTCTGATTACTGTTTGAGTTTCAAAGCACCATTTGCGTGATATACTAGTACCCATTCCATTTCGGATGGGTCCTTGAATTGCTTTGCTTGCACTTTAAGAAAAATCAGCAGTGAAGTTTGTGAAACTTGGTTTTATAATAGTTCAAATGGCGTGAAGTAAAAAATTTAAAAGTGTTTACTGTGGCTTGATAAGATTTCTAGGTGCAATTGGCGCATATAACATGTATGGGTGACATCATTTCATATTTACCCTATATGAATCCTATAACACAAACCAAAAAAAACACCATCCCCAATAACATTTCTATAACACACCAACAAAAAAATTTACTCACTAAGAAAAAAAATTCATCTTTGACGGTCGACGTTAGGATGGTGATGCGCCTATAACGCGCCAAACCCGGTGCAATATAACATGCATAGCGACACCATAATTGGCACCTATAATATGCTAAGGTGCATTGCACCGTGCCCTCTAAGTGTAATAATTTTGATCTAAGGGAAAGTGGATGCAGCCACGTGTCATAAAAGAAATAGGAGAAAAAAATATATTATAGTATATATTATGTAGAACCTTGACGTAAATGGTAGTCATAGGGGTTGTTTTCAGAACTGTTACAAAGTTTGTGGGTTAGTCTTGTAGTCAAGATAGAATTTGTTCCTTCAAATTTATTTGGAGCTTAATACTGTTGGGCCCCTCGTAGGGTTGACAAGATGTTTGTGCGGCCGCACCCAAAATCTCCCCTAAATATGTTTAGAAGATTTGGTAATCTTGGTCAATCACTTATAACGAGAAACATAATAGTTTAATAAAGAATGACTTAATTTCATATCTTTATTTAACGTGGTATTAGAAACAAAATGATAATAATAATGAGAAATTATTAAAAGGTTTTCCATGAGCCTTACTCGAGTTGTACTAGAGGCATCGAAGTATTGCTAGACGCTAACCGATGTGATCACTCTATTAAGATATATCCAAGTGGGAGCTGTTGGTTTTATGGATATAAATTAGTAGACGTGAGTTAGGATAGAACTCGAGACCATGGGATTGCACACTTTGCGTATGATAATTAAAATTAATAATTAAATGTAATAGTTATATTTATTTATTAATTAAATGAAATAACATAACGGACGTTAAGTAATAAGTTATGGACTAACGGTCGTTAAATGTAATTGGAAAAGGACTAGATTGTAAATATTGGGAAGGTTCCGGAATCCCTTGTGGGATGCCTACCCATCTACAACTCAAACTTGTTCACCAAGATAGTTTGGGTATATATACAAAACCAATGGTGTTTGTAATTTATCTCTTGTACTCATTAAACTAAACCTAAAACTTGTTTTGTGTGTGTTTTGCTCAAACTGATCGTATACCCTCTCCAAGGGATCGATCACCATCTTTTCCAAAACAAAGTTATTTGTTTAATTAAAGCTAGCATTCCTTTAATTCGGTATAGTACGTGTGTACAAGAAAGTGGTACTAACACATTATTGTTAGTATTCTTGGATTAAATTACAAAACGGTAAGGGGTAATTCACATAATCCTATAAACCCTAATTAGGGTTTATCCAATTGCTAGTTTTCCGGAATTGATTCTTGAATAAAAAAGGTACGCATATTCTTGTTTATATTAATTAATTATTCGTTAATATTTCCTATACGCTTCCGCATGTATACTTTGATGTTTTGTGAATTATTATTGAATGTCATGTTATATAATTCTAACAGTGGCATCACGAGTCATTGGTTTTAATGAGTAATTAATTACTAAACGCGTAAAAAAACGAATAATTGTATGTTGTTTGATATGTTTAATCTAGGGTTTGGTTTATTTTTTTTTTGGTTGATTTTATTTTTTTTATGGGGCGTACCCCTTTAAAAAAAAATTAGTCGACACATTAAAATTTTTTTAGGGTTTTAAATTTGTTTGTTAAGCTTATCGAAACCTAGAATTAATATATATGTTACGTGATTAATTCATGAATAATGTGTTATGTGACATGGAATTATTTATATGCGATCTTGTGAATATTTGAATAATTGTTTTATATCCATGATAATAGATGCATGTTTGTCATGGATAGTTACTTGAATATTGTTTAGTTGTTAAGATATTGTAGAATCCAAGATCCGGACTCAATTAGGGTATGAATAACATTGATTGATTGAATGCACAGCGGAATAGAATAACACAACCAACATTACTAATAAGGTTTTTTTTATTAATTAAAATAAAGAAACTACTACAACTAATGTACACACGCTATAATCGTGTGTATAGACTCTCATTGAAGAGATTTACTATCAATTGCAATGAAAATATTAATGAAAGGGATGATTTGTAACTAGATGCCTACCCTCTTTATATAGGAGAGGGAGGTTACAAACCCTAATGATAGCTTACTATGAAAGCTAATAACTATTACATAAGAACCCATCGTTGTTTCTTCTTCCTTCATTCTTGCTTGTGATTTTGTAATCTGCAATTCCCAACAATCTTCCCCTAAACTGGAATTTGACTAGGTTAAGTTCCAGTTTCTTGATATTACAAAACGACATGTATGAAGAAACAATGCTAAAACATGTCATCACAAATAATTCGCCGCACATCTACTAATCTTCTTCCCCATCTAATAGGGGTCTTGTGCAACTCGTAGACGCGTCCCCTTAAGTGATGCATGTAGATGGTAAGTAAATAAGCTTCCCCTTAAAATATACTAACCATCTCCATTTTTATTTTTTTTAACAACTAAACAAAAGAAATAAAACGCAACAGCAGAAAAATCAAATCAGCAGCAGCATCAAAATAGTCTACCAGTAGAAACACCAAAGCATGCGTCTTATATCTTGCATTGTCCACGTGACTCCAAATCTTGATAAACCCTCAATTAATATTGAGACACTGAGCACAACAATGAGACTCCTTAAAGTGATAGCAAATGTGAGCATTAAGCATCGTCAATCTGTATATCACACCCCTTCACTAACACTGAGCACAACAACGTAACTCCTTAAAGTGTTAGCAAATGTGCGCATTAAGTACATGTAGTCTGTAGATCTCACCCCTTCACTAGATTTATCAAGTCTTTGTCGCACCATTAAAGTACGAACAAGTTACCTCAAAAGTGTAGTTACTCACTTTGAGATATGATAAGACACGCACCTGATCAACCAGTAGGAACTCCAGAACAACCAGCAGCAACTGATCAGCAGAAACCAATATCAGTAGGAACCGATCAGCAGGTTTTACCTTCAAACGCCAAGGTAGTTGGAAGTAAGTGGCTCTATAAAATTAAGACTGACATGGATGGCAATGTACACGTCTATAAATCACGTCTAGTTACGCAAGGTTTTACTGAAACTTGTAGCATAGATTACGAGGAGACCTTTTCTCCTGTAGCGGACATTAGAGCTATTAGAATTCTCATAGCTATAGCAGCGTATTATGACTATGAGATATGGTAGATGGATGTCAAAACCGCCTTCTTGAACGGTCGCTTAGATGAAGACATCTATATGAAGCAACCTGAGGGGTTCGTGAATCCACAATTTCCAAACCGTGTATGCAAACTTCAACGGTCCATTTATGGATTAAAGCAAGCATCGAGGCAATGGAATAGGAGATTTGATGAAGAAATCAAAAGATATGAATTTATTCAAAATCTTGATGAGCCATGTGTATATTACAAAGTTAGTGGGAGTGATGTAATTTTCCTTATCCTTTATGTCGATGACATATTAATTATGGGGAAAGACATTCCAAGTTTGCAAAATGTTAAGGCATATCTTGGGAAGTGTTTTTCTATGAAGGATTTAGGAGAAGTTGCATACATTCTGGGAATCAAGATCTACTGAGATAGGTCAAAGCGGTTAATTGGTTGAAGTCAAAGCGCTTACATTGATAAAATATTGAGGAGATTCAATATGCAAAATTCCAAGAAAGGATATTTCCGATGGAAGTAAAGCATGGCTTATGTAGCGATATGTGTGCTTCAACACCTGCTGAAGTGGCACGCATGCATAAAGTTCCTTATGCTTCGGCAGTAGGATCTATTATGTATGTTGTGAGATGCACAAGGCCAGATGTGGCGTACGCTCAGAACATGACCAGTCGATATCAACAGAATCCGGGTGAACTTCACTGGATTGCTGTTAAACATATTCTAAAGTATCTTAGGAATACGAAAGATATGTTTTTAGTGTATGGTGGAAATCCAGACACAGAGCTTGGTGTTACAGGTTACTGTGATGCGTCCTGGCAGTGTGATAAAGATGATTGGAAGAGCAAGAAGCAGAGTACAATTGCGATGTCTGCGACAGAAGCCGAATACATAGCTGCTTCGGAAGCTGCAATGGAGGTTGTTTGGATTAGGAAATTCATTTCAGGGTTTGGTGTTATGCCTTCAATTGAATCGCCTATTGATATATATTGTGACAATTCTGCTGCAATCATATTTGCCAATGAACCTGGAGTCACGAAGGGCACCAGACATTTTCTACGGAAGTATCACTATGTTTGGGAGCAAGTCCGCGAAGGTTTACATTTCGTAAGAATTCATATCATATTCATAAGTACTTACAAAAAGTTACATAACTAATTTCCATAACAAAAGCTTTGACACGTTAACCGATCCACCTGACAGAGAAGTGAACTGTTTGACACCTCTAATCGTTTATCATATGTGAACCATCTAGTTAGGCATCATATAATGTTAGAATTTTTTTTATTTTTATTATTTTTTTAACTGACAGAAGTGAGAGTTTGAGATCCATACCTTTAAAAAATGAGCGACAAATGTTGACCTAAGAAAAGACTTGATTCTCTATTTAGCAACATCGTATGCCTGTAAATTTTATACAATATAATCAGCTATTTGTATCTCCTTCCTACATCAAAACTACAGATGGAAATTTTAATTCATATAAACATATATGGAAACAGGTCAATTTGGATCATGTTTGACTTATAATGGGTCAAATGTAGCTTAATTTTCTCTGCAATGAGTATATAAAAGGGGAATCGGTCAAACGTGTAAGCTGGTCATATGGCTTTTACTTGTTACAAGACTGCATTGAATGATAACTGCGTCAATAACTAAATAACTTGTCAAAACTGATCACAGAAGAGAAAAAAAAAAAAAAAAAAAAAAAAAAAAAAAAAAAAAAAGATGAAACCTATCTGCTATTAGATGTAGCAGTGCAAAAGCTACCTGTGTTTCACTAGTACGACATTTCGATCCATCTAAACTTTTTTCTTTTACTAACTAGCCGGAGAAATACAAAGGTTGGTTTATTGGTTCTTGTTAACAAAAGAATTGAGTGTTTTGGAATCAATCTCATCTTCATACTTGCAATCAGTTAAATCCCACAATATGAGGCATGCCCTTTTTTCCCAATCTATACAAGTCATGTCTGATTCAAATACAAACACACGAATAGGTATTCTGCCTCCCCGATCTTCAAAATATATTTCAATGTAGAACAATTAGGTAGAAGACCCTTTCAAATAATTAACCTTGTCCCCACCACGAGGACTGGAGGGAGGATAAGGGCATGTCCCAAATAGCATTAGTGTTATCACCACTTCTTTATCCCTAACCTCGATGTCAACAAGTATGACAAAATCAGCAAAGGTACCACCGGAACTTAAGGCATAGACTTCACCGTCGCGACAAGTTAGATTACGTACTAATGTACCGTCAAATGTTAATCTCTTGAGCTGATGGGCGTACGACATTTCGATCCATCTAAACTTCTTTCTTTTACTAACTAGCCGGAAAAATACAAAGGTTGGTTTATTGGTTCTTGTTAACAAAAGAATTGAACTCGGATCTTTGGGAGGGGCTGACAAACAACACTCGCTAATAGACTCGTACCCTCCATCTTCCAAAATCAAGGTGGGGAGACGTATGATCTTAGAAGTCTCTTGGTTCCAAAGAGACCATTTATTGTTATTTGGATGGTTGGAAAGTATCACCCAACCATGGAAACATCCTCGGATACGTTCCCCAAGCAGCTCAGGGATTTGACACTGATAATGAGGCAACTCGTTATGTATCGTGTAGAAAAACAGGTCTTGAATGTTGTTCTCTTCATCTTCTAAACTCTGAGCAACCAACCATGGATGTCTTGCAGATAAGGGAGGGAAACCATCACATACCGAACCACTCGAAATCTGCTCCATCTAATCATGTTCATAACACAATAATTAAAGTTTAATTATCAATGCAACACCATAAGTCCAATTAAAATACATGATCCAAACTCTCCGTAAGCTTATTGCTCATATAAATATAATAATAATTATAAACACAAAAAAGTGCTTATAAAGCATTAGTTTATAATAAGCTAACACACTAATCCAAACACTAAAAAAGCTTATTTCTTTCATAAAAGAAATATGAAACCATTTAAACCACCCAAATACCTGACAAGCTTATTGCTTTTAATAACCAAAGAAAAAACACAAAAAATAAACTAGTAAGGGGGTGTTTGTTAAAACGTATATGCTTATGAACTTATATGATAAGTCCATATTTTTGGGCTTATTTTTATGAGCTTATAATAAGGTTGTTTGTTAAACTTACTTTTTGGTTTGTGAACTTGTGTGATTTCGGCTTATGATTCATTATCTCTTTCGTTTAACTTATGGGCTTATATAAGCTTCGTATACCATAATAAGCCTATATAAGCCATTAAGTTTCAAATTGGCAGGAAAAGTGAGCTTATGATATATAAACCAAAATCGCATAAGCTCGTAAGACTAATATAAGTTTAAACAAACACCCCTATAAGCAAAAAATATTGAGATTTTGATATATAAACAGCTATCATATAAGCGTATTAGCCCGGATATAAGCTAAAACAAAAGCAATCCAAACTAAATGCTAGGAAAAGTCATTGTACCTGACTCATAAGCTTATTGCTTCTACTTAAAAAAGCAAAAAAAAATAATAATAATTTTACAATACATTTAGAACCGGTCGAGAGTCACCTAATGACAAAAGGGTAAAATGTGAGAGGTCTAAAGTTCACCCCTATTAAGTGGCTACGCAAACGTCTTAAAAAGGGAAGGTTTTACCCGGTTTGAGTATGTTTAGTGATGAGTTCAAACCTCGTGGATTAGTCGGTCAAAAGGTGAGAAACCAACAAAAAAAAAATAGAAAGCACAAAAAGTGCTTATCTGGTGATTGTTTCAACTAAATTATTATTATCACACTAACTGAATATTCAAAAAACAACAGTTGTCATCGGAATAATGATACAGTAATAGCAAAACATATTATTCGACAGTTACGACAACAAACCCGAAGTTCGATCGCAAAACGCTATATCGCGGGTTGTATCGAGCACAAGGTGCAACCTTCAAATGTAACCCGTAGAAGAACGAAGAAACAAGAATATATACTACAAGTCTAACCGAACGAATAAGTTTTTGTAAAACCTCGATTCGGTTACAAGGAAAGAATAGAAGCATGCATGTAATGAGACCTCACCCCCTCTCCTCGTTTTATAAAAAACCGACTTGGACACCAAGGAACTCTAGGCTGTAATCCTAACCGATCTACACTATCTAAATCTAAACAAAGCTAGTTACTTGCACGTACATAAGGAAACTAGTTTAATCCTAAACACATTCAATTGAATGTAGTCCTAAAGGATCTACACTATCTAAACAAAGCTAGTTACTTCCTAAACAAAGCTGCTTATAACATATGTGTTCCAATTATTGTTTAAGTTTATTTTATTATATATAGAGTAGTTAATAGTAATGAGTCGGGTAGGTGGTTCACTTTGTTCTTTGTGTATGTAATCGGCCCAAGTAGTAGCCCACTATCTAAGTTGGGCTAGATTTTGCATTTAGCTATGCAAACATAAAATAATTGCGACAAGGGATTTTATGTATTGAGAGCTCACTCAACTATTAAAATTTTTATATTTAAGCCACTTATTTGTTATTTATATCAATTTCGAATAATTTTATCTCAAAAAAATTTAAGGAAAAATGACAAAAAAATGCATCGAACTTGACACTTGTTGTCATTGTGTGTAGCCAACTATTTTTTTTTTCATTGTAACACAAACCTTTTGAATTTTTGTCATTGTATGTAGCCAGTTAGGTGAATTTGTGTTATTGTATGTACCCAGTCAGGCTTAGCGTTACATCGTTAGTCCTTTTATATTAACGGTCGTTAGTAAATAACTTAAAATTTCGTTCTCTTACGTTTTTATTCGTTTTCATCCGTTATTATACGTTTTTGTCCGTTTTTATACTTTTTCGTCCGTTGCTTTTTCCCGTTTTTTACGTTTTCGTCTGTTTTCTTACATTCTCGTCCGTTTTCTTACGTTTTCGTCCGCTTTTATACGTTTTCATTCGCTTTTATACGTTTTAGTCCGTTTTTATAAGTTTTCATCCGTTTTTATATGTTTTCGTCCGTTTTCATCTGTTTTTATACGTTTTCAATCGTTTTTCATCCGTTTTATATTTTTTCGTCCGTTTTTATACGTTTTCGTCAGTTTTTAAATGTCTTCGTCGATTTTCTAACGTTTTCGTCTGTTTTTATATGTTTTCGTCTGTTTTTATCTGTTTTATACGTTTTCGTCTTTTTTTAAGTTTTCATCTGTTTTCTTACACCTTCATCCATTTTTATACGTTTTTGTCCGTATTCTTAAGTTTTATACATTTTCGTCCGAAAAAGTAAGAGAATGAACGAAAAAGTAAGAAAACCAACGAAAGCGTATAAAAAGATGAAAATGTTAGAAAACATACGAAAACTTTAAAAAAACAGACGAAAATGTATAAAAACAGTTGAAAACGTAAGAAAACGGATGAAAAACGTATAAATACGAATGAAAACGTAAAAAAACGGACAAAACGCATAAAAACGGATGAAAACGTAAGAAAACAGACGAAAACGTATAAAAACGGACGAAAACGTATAATAACGGACTAAAACGTAAGAAAACGTAGGAAAACATAAGTAAACAAACGAAAATGTAAAAAACGGATGAAAGCATTGGACCAAAATGTATAAAACGGACGAAAAAGTATAAAAACGGACGAAAACGTATAATAACGGACTAAAACGTAAGAAAACGTACGAAAACGTAAGTAAACAAACGAAAATGTAAAAAACGAATGAAAGCATTGGACCAAATGTATAAAACGGATGAAAAAGTATAAAAACGGACGAAAACGTATAATAACGGATGAAAACGAATAAAAACGTAAGAGAACGAAATTTTAAGTTATTTACTAACGACCGTTAGTAAATAAGGACTAACGATGTAACGCTAAGCCTGACTGGGTACATACAATAACACAAATTCACCTAACTGGCTACATACAATGACAAAAATTCAAAAGGTTTGTGTTACAATGAAAAAAAAAATAGTTGACTACACACAATGACAACAAGTGTCAAGTTCGATGCATTTTTTTATCATTTTCCCAAAATTTAAAGCAACAAGAATTAAACTGAATATAACATATTAAAACAACAAGTATTGAAATGTAAAATATTAGTTTTAGCTATAATTTAAGTGCAACTTTAGTTAGTGAAAGTGAATTAAGATAATTTAACTAATGTTTTACGTTTGAATTGTTAATTTTATTGTGTTGATATGTTAAAGTTAGCTTTATTCTTAAAATAGTATGAATATCCGGCAAAAATTTGAACGAAGTTGGTAGAAAGGAAACAAACACGTGCTTGTGTGGCCGATAATTTAGTTAAAAAAACATATACCCTAAAAGTAAAATGGTTAATAATTGGACGGCCTTTGTATAATTAATCCATTGCAATACAGTTAGAAAAATTGTATTTCTAACCTTTAAAATGATACTTATTTTTATTTGTCTCTTCAAGGTAACATATTGTTCAATCTGTGTTCAAGTATTGTGAATTGTTGCTTTCTACAATACGAGAGAAAATCAATGATAAAAGGTAAGGTTGTAAGTAGAGGGATAGAGTTAGTCTTAACGCTTTTGGTAGTAAATAATAGGGGTGTGCATGGTTCGGTTTGGGTCGGTTTTTGGCTAAAACCGAAACCGAACCACAATGTTCGGTTTTTGTAGAACCCAAAACCGAAACCGTTCGGTTTTTGGCGGTTCGGTTTTTTCGGTTTGTTATCGGTTTCGGTTCGGTTTTTTTGGTTTCTTCGATTTCTAACCGTTAATATTTGGGTATGGCCAAATTATGCCAACAAACTTGTTTTACATACAAAATTAGTTATTTTTCTTTACTTTTTTTCAATCTAAGTATAATAATGTTTATTGTATAATTCTACAATTATAAATATATAAATGAGACATACACATACAAGTGAACATACACGTAGTATAATCATTATCGAATACTTATTGATATATTCACACAAAACACGCGACACTACAAATACACATATAAATATAAACGTTAAGATAAATATATAATAAATCCACTCACAAAATGAATATGAATTTATAAATTTGATTTATTAGTTATTTAATCATATTATATTAATTAGATATTATTATATAACAAAACCGGTTCGGTTCGGTTTTTGAACGAAAACCGCAACCGAACCGCATTTTTGTTTTTGAAAAAGTAAAAACCGAACCATCGATTTTTAGTTTCGGTCGGTTTTTTCGGTTTTCGGTTCGATTTCGGTTTTTTCGGTTTGTTTTGCTCACCCCTAGTAAATAACATCCAACAAGTTGTTGGCAAAATTCATATGAGAGTCTCCTACCATGAAACTGCGGATACTATTAACTAAACTGGTTTGGTTAATTAGCAACTTAGGTCCCTCAAGACTATTTTCTTTGACTTAACACCTAAGCATTTTGACGAACGTAACCAATCATATCTCTTAGTCTATTAGCCACAGTTATTTTCTTCTACTACTAGTCAATGGTTGCTTATTCGGATGCTGATTGGGCTGGTTGCCCTACTACTCACCGGTCTACATCAGGTTATTATGTTTTTCTTGGCAACAACTTACTTTCATGGTCCTCTAAACGTCAACCGACGATTTCTCGTTCCAGTGCTGAGGCTGAGTATCGGGGTGTTGCCAATGCTGTTTCTGAGACATGTTGGCTTCGAAATTTACTATGTGAGCTTCATACACCATTGTCATCTGCTACTATTGTTTATTGTGATAATGTGAGTGTAGTTTACTTGTCTTCTAACCCTGTTCAGCATCAGCGTACCAAGCATATTGAGATTGATATTCATTTTGTTCGTGATTTGGTTGCTACTGGTCAAGTTCGAGTTCTGCATGTTCCTTCGCGGTTTCAGTATGCTGATATTTTTACCAAAGGGTTACCATCTGCTTTGTTTACTGATTTTCGTGACAGCTTGAGTGTTCGGTCTCCTCCCGCTCAAACTGCGGGGGAGTGTTAGTCTATTAGTATTACTGTATTAGTATAAGTATTGACCCATTATATATTCGGCCCATTATGTATTCTATATAATCTTGATGTACCAAACATTATTCTTCATTCAACATACACAAACTTACAATATCAAGTCTTTCAAACACTTAAATGTCATGGTCGAACTATCACAACGATTTTATAATAATATAGGGTATGTTTGGCAAAACTAGTTGTATGTTCTAAGCTGTAAACTGTAAGCTGTAAATTGTAAACTGCAAAGCTGTTAACATGAGCTACAAGCTGTATTCTTTTTTCAATAAAACTGTTTGGTAAATTAGCTGTTAAATATAATTATAAGATGTAAAATGACATAAAAAGACAAATTTATAATTGTAAATAAATGTTTGGAGGGTATATCAGTAATTTAGAGTTTTAACAGCTCCAAGACATTTAAAAAGCTTCATGAATCAGCGTTTCATTTTGGAGCTATTTGTATGAAATAAACGCTTGTAGTTAATTCATCCAAGCGAAGTTACTTAGTTTATAAGAGATTATTTTATAACAAAAAGCTAATAGCTCCTCTAAAAAGCCCCTGCCAAACAGGCCCATAATATTAAAACCGATTTTGGGTGTTAACACGCATTTTCCATTTTAGAACCTAGGTAATTTGAAACCGAAAATCACTATAGTTCAACCCAATTAGTTAAGCGAAAAAAGGATCAGGCTAATGCTTTTCTACATATGAAACAACATACTCAAGTACAGACGGTACCTCTAATATATAAGCAAGACAAGAAATTCAATTCATTTTGTGAACAAGAGACGAAAGTGGACTCTAACGACTTTGAACAAGTCAATAAAAACTCGACCTTTATGACCAAATTACAAGGCTAGCTCTAAGAAAGTGAACAAAAACTTGGACAGCCTAACATAGCAGTAATCCGATGAACAAATAAGCAAATATATCATAATAGCACACTTACTGAAACTAATAACCACTATACGTCAAATGAGAGTTACATCATAGACAAAAGGCATCATTTTCATATGATATGGATCATAAGATATGCTGGTATAATTGACTACCTTCCACATCCATCTATCCTCCTCTTTGTATTAGATAATAATCAAGCATAGATTCATTGTGGATGTCGTACTCAGCAAGGGTACGGCTGTCAGTTAGCCTCATTCCATCGAAGAGAAGCACTATATCTTCTGGTGGAGGAAGCCTATTTTCATCAAAATGGAGCTTTGCTTTCAAATTGGCGATCGTGTCTAAGGGTTTGACTTCCACAGAGTATGTCTTTCCATCCAAAGTCTTGATAAATATCTGCATCAATCTCCTTAATTTACACATAAGTGTGAGGGTGGACCCTTTCTTAATGTGCAAGTCGACAAGCATACCTCTGTCATCAAGAACCATTTCATCAAACACCAACACCTGTTCATTAATGTGAATATGTTGCCAAGATTGGATCTGCGTTTTCACGTTACTGATGGTATCTGAGGGTTTAACTTTTAGAGAAATAGCATCTCCGGTGAGGGTCTTGACAAATATCTCCATTTGTTCCCTTGATTTAGACAGAAGTATGAGGGTGAAGTCCTTCTTGATGTTGAAGTCAGCAAGGGTGCAGCTATCATCGAGAACCATGTCATTGAAGACAAGCGCCATATACTCAGGGTCAATATTAGGTATCTTAGCTTTCACGTTACCAATGCTGTCGGAGAGTTTGACTTTTAAAGTGCAGCACCTCATTCCACCGTGGTGATTGATGAATATCGGCACTAATCCACTTGATTTAAGCATCAGTTTGAGGGTAGAATCTTTCTTGATGTAGTAGTCGGCAAGGGTAATAGAGTCCTCAAGAATCGTTGCGTTGAAGATCAGCGCCTGCTCGTCATGGGGAATACCTATTCTATTTCTTATCTTGGCTTTGACATCGTAGATGGTGTATGAGCTTGTGACTTCGAGATACAAGATCTTCCCATTGTGGGTTTTTACGCGTATACCTAAGCTCAACAAATTAAACCAATAACAATGAATCAGTTTACATGCAGAGAAATGAATTACATATCTGCAAATGATGCATTTCTTCATGTCATTTGAGTTTTATATGTCTAGTTTATTAGACCACAGATCGGTTCTCTTTTGACATGAAATATAGATGTTGGCATGTTAACTGCTTACGGCATGTTTAGTAAAAAGAAAACATACATGTTTTTCATAAAATACTTTGTACAAAACAGGGAAAACAGAAAGCATTGTTCAAATTGGTTTTTCCCAAAATTCTTTTTAAATGAAAGATAATAATGAAATTCATATCAAGTATGGACATTACACATTCAGTTCTTAGTTCCTAAACTGAATATTAGCATAGCATCCACACATTTATATTCAAAGCAAATTTAATCCTAAACTTGATAAACATTTTTTTTTGTTGGTATCTATGGTTTTTGGCCTTTGGCCAACTAACCGATAAGTATGAACCCACTGCCGAACAACACATACTCAAACTACTTAAAGCAGTCCCGTTCCGATAGGTTGGCATGACCGCTTCATGTGTTTTGCACCAAGCGTGGTTCAAACTTGAGACCTCTTATAAATTGGTTCTTAGGGGGCGGAGCATGAAAATTTTGCTAGAAAGGCACACTTTGATAAATTTTAAAAACTACACTATAAATTGGTTCTTAGAGGGACATATTACAAAAAAGCTAAATATTTTAAAATTTTTACACTACAATTTTTTTTCACTATGTGGCACCTGCCCCGTGTCTGCCATCAATCAAAATAAATAAGCACTAAAACACATAGACTGAACGCAATATCTATATCTATACTACTTATAATAGATGAATGAATCTCTCCTCATGGTCTTAAAATTAAGACTTACAACATACAAAGCCTATTGTACAAATACATAATGCACTATTAATGATCTTTCTCATCAATCTTATTTTTAAGACTTACAAGTCTTAAAGCTTAATGTACAAAATACAAAGCAATATTGATGTGGTCAAAATATTTAACATAGTCAATTAATTAACTGTTCAATAAATAAAATTAATACAGTTATTAAAACACCCTTACACAAAAAATACAAATTATCAAGCATATTGTACAACTAACTTAAACACACTAATACAGATAATAAAGCACATTATACAAATATTCAACGGGCCAAATAAGCCCGAGCCCGAACGGGTACGGTCCAAACGGGGTCGAGCCCGAACGGGCACGGGCCAAATGGGGTTGAGCCCAAACAGGCACGGGCCAAACGGGGTCGAGGCCAAACGGGCACGGGTTAAACAAAATTCTTGATATTCGTAAATTTATTGTAAAAAATATATATATATATATATATATATATATATATATATATATATATATATATATATATATATATATATGATTCACCGGAAATTTTTACTTCAGGGTACCCGCCGCTGCAACGCGCGGGTACCCTATTAGTATATATTACCTATAAAAAAAAATAAGCACTAAACATTAATTAATACCTAAAACCCATATCTTCAAATTTCAAAATCAACTAAATTGGAGCAATATATGATGATGATGATGATGATGATGATGGGAAGAATTATGTTTACCATTTAGGGACTCATTGCTTGAGTATTTATTAGCCATTTTCCGTTAGGACACTATTTTCTTCAGTTTGATGGAAAGTGAATGAAGTACAAAATTATTGACGTTTTCTTTTGGCGGAAAAATGCGGAGTGGAAAGAGCGGGAAAAGGGATATGTTTTTGGCGCCAAAATACTATTTTTATATACAATTATTATGATTTTGAGCAGATCGGGATGACTAACTCGTATGCCTAATAACATGCCTAAACATATGTGTCAGCATCTTATTTGGGATAACCGGGGACCCATTTTTTCACAAACCAATAATTAATTGACATATCTATTAGGCACACAATTAATCACATATTTTAAGTCTTCCAATCATTTTCCTATGATTTTGATATGAACAAGTTAAAATGTCCACGCGTTGTGTTGGTATTAGGCTCTTAATTAAGACGATTATAATTTTATTAATAAAAGACTAATATTTATTAAATCATTAAATGTAGAGTAAACTAGATCGTTCGTTTTTGGGGTTTGCGTTGGCCGACGAGTTTCGTCTTTTGACCGAAAAAAATGCACCATCCGTCCTTAAATGCGAAACATTATGTATCGTTGATCCCTCTCTTTAACGGTCATCATTAACCATGAAAAAGTAAAAAAAAAAAAAAATTCAAACAGTTAATAACTTTTTGTATATCGAAACAATAATGCTTGCTAGTTTTGCTTTCTATTCTCATTTATTCTAATATTGCTAGTTTTCCTTTCTATTATTTATTCTAACCTTGCTTTTTTATATATGTTGGGAATTTTCAAAATAATTAAGAAAAAGAAAGTTTGTCGTTTGAGTCGAGTCTTAGGAATTAGAAAATTGTTTTGGTGGATCTTGCCTAGTCCCACAACGGGCAAATGAATGTAATCACATTGGGTTATTTCACTTATTTAATTCTTGCTAAACATCTTGAATTGAATGTAATAACATTGGGTTATAATTGTTGTTTAATTCTTGTTAAACATCGGGTGAGCATGGGGCGGGGTGGGGCGGTTTTATAGTAAAACCAAAAACCGAATCGTATATTTTGGTTTTTGGAAACTACAAACCGTTTGGTTTCGGTTTTTTCGGTTTGGGTTTCGGTTTTTATTCGGTTTTTTCTTACTTGAAAACTAGCAAGTTTTAATCTTATATGAAATTTACAATTCTAAGTTTTCAAGCAAAAATATTTAAACAAATATCAATAATAGCATATTATCTAGCAATCCAAAGCGTTGAAAAATGTCACAATTCTCAAATTCCGGTTATTTTTAAAATTTATTATTCATCTCAGGAATTTACTATTCACTGGTTACTATTCATCATTTTACTATTCATCGTTTTTGAAGTCGAGTTGATATTTTGAGAAGTTATCTCAAAATTTTACTATTTACAAAACACTATTCATTCCCGGAGAAAAATTTGTATTCATGATTTTTATTCATCATTTTTCGTAAACTAGGTTTACGAGTATCAAATTCGTTTAACCGTAAGGGTTTATCTGCGTATTCATGAAACATCATTGAGAACACTTCATATAGACTAGAGTTAGTCTACATATCATCAGTAACGTCATTTTCGTAATAGTTCATGCATGGGTTTGCATATTTCATTAACGTATATTTTTCTATTAAATAAACGCTATCGCGCGATCATTTATTTTGAATAATTGATCCGACCCTTCCAACAATTGTCCTAATATATTTTTATACTCATTTTAAGACTATAAAAATTATATTATTAGTTTACCCGATGTTTTGAATTTATTTTGTATATAAATTGTTATGTATATATATTTATGACGGATTTCGTAAATTCAACTCGATAATTATTTATCTACTCAATTCTTGCGAGAAACGTATTTTTATAATTTTTATGACGTCGATATATTTTATTTTGTTTCGTAAAAATCGATTTCTAGTTAACGCTACACTAAATACCTAATTATATTTACCAAATACACATTATACTTAAACTTAAATACCTTAAAGTCATCAAAATACATCAAATCCCTCCCCTAAACACCCTTGCCGACCAAACCACCCTTAGTCATCATTTATTAAAAGTCTTTCAAGATAAAAATTACACCTACACATCTCTTGGTTAGATATTTGCAAATATTAGATATTTACTCAATCAAACACATAGTAACACATACCATAAGGTGAAAAAAAGAAAGAAACCTCTCCATCTCATCTCCAATATTCGGCCAAGGCCAAAAACCAAGAAGAAATCACAAGTTTTTCAAGATCAAGTGCTTATATTAACCCTAGTATACTTCTATATAAGATTTTGAAATAAAAATCAAGAAGTAATTAGTACCTAGTTACTTAAACCTAACTAGTAAGCTTTTCATGATCTTTACTAATCTTTCATAATTATTCTTGAGTTATTTTTATCATCCTAGTACAAATCATGCAAGTATTATGTGATTCATACCACTTTTAAGTGTTTTTATTACTTATTATGAGTTTTATTCATCCTATAATTAATCCCTTGAAACATATCTTTGTTGATGATGTTTAGGAACCCATGACACCCTAAGAAGGTGTATGGTAGGTTTAGAATAGATTTGGTGTTGATTTGAAGTGATTGAAACAAGTATTACGCAAGAAAAATAATTTTCGACAACTTAAGATTGAGGTCTGATCGTTTTTGTATAATCTGGAAATTTCGAAAGTTCATGGATTATTTTGGGCTAGATATTCAAAAATATACTTTAAAACGAAACCGTGGTCGCTTGAACGGGTTAAAACGGATTTATAACGAATAAATTATGCTATTTTCAAGTTTAACGACGAAAACTAAATTTCTGAAATTATACTTGCTGTCAAGGGTTATTTAATGGGCAAAAATGAGTTTTAAACCTTATCTAAATGAGTCGATTTATCAAAAATATATTAGTACATACTATCACGATTCCGAGGATATATAGACCGTAGAAAACCGAGCTATATCGACTAAATTACAAGCGTTTTAATTATGGCTATCGTAACTATTATTTTTCACAAATATTAACACTTATATATTTCTATTAGGTCAAAATGGTATCACAAGTGACCATGTTTGAATCCGTTTTTTCCTATCGATAGAGTACTTTTGAGAAAATAATGTCTTTAAGTAAAAGTGAGTTCACCTGGCCTATTTTCCAAAATGTTCAACCGTTCGTCAAACGAAGTTGTAACGAGTAATATACGATCTCTCGAACTTTTCCGAAAACTACTTATAAACTTTGATTTCTTGATAAATCACTAAGCAACTATTGTAGGATGTCATTTCAACGTAAGTACTTATAAAGTATTTTACAAACCTGACGAGATGTCATAAACGTATATTTTGACGATAAACTTTATTTTCAAATGTACAAGTGGTATGGATATCATATGAGTTTGCATGCACGACATTGTTTCATGGCTTACATTAGAACATATCATTCATATTAGGTTGCAGATAGAGATCGCACCTCATTTCAGTGTATCTACTTTTGTCATCATAATCATTGCATCAGGTGAGTTCGTAGCCCCACTTTTACTCGTTTAATTGTTTTATAAACTCTTTGGGGGAGATACATGCTCAACTACTTGCTTTTACTTTACACTTATATGAACTTAAATAACTGTTGTTTCACTACTTATGCTAGTAAGTAGATTATGCCCGAACTAAATTGTTACTATGTTATGAACACTATTATTTGAACCACTTTCCTTGATTCCGAGCCCTTCGACATATATATTTGAACTCTTTCAACTTGATAGGAACCTTTTGGCATAGATTCAAACACTTTAACTTGATTTAATTTTTTTGACATATAATTAATCTCTTTTAACTTGATTTAAAACATTTTGACATATAATTAATCTCTTTTAACTTGATTTAAAACATTTTGACATATAATTAATATCTTTTAACTTGATTTAAAATATTTTGACATATAATTAATCTCTTTTAACTTGATTTAAAATATTTTGACATATAATTAATCTCTTTTAACTTGATTTAAAACATTTTGACATATAATTAATCTCTTTTAACTTGATTTAATTCATTTCGACATATAATTAATCTCTTTTAACTTTATATTGAACCTTTTGACTATTTTGAACTTGTTTGACTTTATATTGAACCTTTTGACTATTTTGAACTTGTTTGACATAATATTGAACCCTTTGACTATTTTGAACTTGTTTGACATAATAATGAACCCTTTGACTTTTTTGCACCTTTTGATATGTTTTGAGCTCTTTGACTGTTTTGAACTTTTGAACTCGACTTAAACTCTCGAACTTAATTATGAACTTTTGAATGGAACACTTGGACTTAATTATGAACTTATGACCTGTTTTGAACTTAATGAACCGTACTCACTTTATATTACGTCTCCCCATGTTACGGAGCGTTATCGACTCAAAGTCTCCCTTGTACGGAGCAGTGCAAATTCTCCCATGTTCGGAGTGTTCTTAATTGTATATAATAGTTGTATGATGTACCGTTCGTACATTCACATTGTTAGACTCCTATTAGTTGGTAGTATGGATAGCGCTATTAGAGGTCGGCCAACATCTCGTTCACTATGTTACGGAACACATATTATTTATTCTAGGGGTTTTGCTTGGCATACATTATTATATACGTGGTGCTATATTGTGAACTATTATGACAGCGTACACTTGACCACTAGACACACTATATTTTTTGCAATGGGTTGTGAACACACAGGTTGCAAGTTTTGTATGGGCGGAACTTGGAACTAAGTGGATTTACAATACCTTTGCTTTGTGGACTATTCTAAATGACCAAAAACTTTGCCTTTGCTGCATGAGCATTATTTAAAAGCTTTACATGTTAGACAAACTCTATGAACTCACTCAACCATTGTGTTGACACTTTTAGCATGTTTTATCTCAGGTATCTAAGACATTCACTTCATGGCATGCATGTGGACTTATCATAGAGTCGCGGTGACGACGCGTCTCATATATATTTTATGCACTTAACTATCGTTTGATTGTAACAAACTCATTTTGGTACATTGGAAATCTTTTGGGACCTATGTTTTGTAAACTCTGATTATATTACTTAATCAAACGATATTTTCAAAATGACACTTTAGGTCGTTCGATATAACTGTAACTTTGATGCTATGACAGTCATCCCCCAGGTATTCTATTCCGCTGCAAAACATGTAATTTGGGGGTGTGACAAAAAAACGTACAAAACAACCAAGCATCAATCTAAAATATAAAATGCACGTCTTTGCGGCTTTGCACTTTTCGTTTGCTTACGAGAATTGTAGGGGAAATTTTCAAACAACACTATTGTTCGAAAACAAATATATAATATCTATCAATAAAACAAATTTTAATGTATAGATAGTAAACAACACATTTTTTTAATAAATAAATTTTATACTTAAATCTTTAAAATTAAATAGCAAATCTTTTATATAGATAAAATTATATAAAAACATATAAAAAGGTGGGGCGGGGCGGTTTTTTCGGTTCGGTTTTTCTTATGAACCAACCGCCCCAAACATTCGATTTTTATAAATTCAAAACCACCGCCATCGGTTTGTCAAATGGGCGGTTTTTCGGTTCGGCTTTTTCGGTTTCGATTCGGTTTTTCGATTTTTGTGCTCACCCCTATTAATCACATTGGGTTATAGATGTTATTTTTGTATAAACAAAACATGGCGATTGGATAAAACATACATATGCAATGGTTAGGATTCATCAATACGCACTTTGTTGGAAATAGATTGTGACGAGGGTGGTGTCCTGCCGTCGTTGCCGCCGGATTATTAACAGGTGGCGGTGTCGTCGTGACTTTATGACGAGGGTGGTGAGGATAATGAGGGTGGTGTATGGTGGTGGATGCCAATAAGGAGGATAAGGATGTTGTTGGGTGGGGAAGGTGTAACAGATGGGATGAAGATGATTAGTTTGTAGGTGTTGTTGGTAGTAAAGGGATGAGGTTATTAGTGTTTTGTAAAAGAGTAAATAAGTGGACAAGACAAGAAAAGAAGTACGTGTGTGGTTACGATGTTTTTAATTTAATATTTTGTTCATAGATGTTAGTGGCAGATGTAAAAAGACCAAAATACCCTTACATGATAAGACTTAACGGGTGTTAGTAAGAGCCGTTAAAGGGAGGGACCATTGATACACAACGTTTCACATTTAAGGACGGATGGTGTGTTTTTTTTTTGTCAAAGGACGAAGCTCGTCGGTCAACGCAAACCACAAGGATGAACGGTGTAGTTTACTCTTAAATTTATATAACCTAATATGAAACATTGTTATCTTATTCGGCAAACTCATATTTGATTAATACTAAACTTTATTCGTTCGTTTATTCTAGGCTAAAGTTGTGTATTTTCTTTTTAAAAGGCCGGTTTAAATATTAATTAATGTTGTGAAAGTAATTGACAAGAGTAAAAGATGTAAGAGAATAGAGCATTCTTATTGTGTGGCCATCATAGATACAATTAGAAGGTTTATATAAGGCTAATAATAAAACCCTAACTTGTTACTAAAGATTAGGATGAATAGCCATAAGCCCAATAATATTTTACAATACTCCTCCTTGGATATTTATCGTTAAGTATACGCTATATACTACCTCATTAAAAACCTTACAAAGAAAAACCCAATGGAACAAAAGCTTGATGAAAGGAAAAAAGAGTGCAATGCGCATAATACTCCTCCTTAATGTAATGTATATCTTTCAAGCTTCGAATGTCAATATTCTGAAGCAGTTGCTCAGACCTTTTTTACGACAAAGATTTTGTAATAAATTTCACCGAATAATTGATGTTAAGAATATATCCTGCAAAGATGACAAAAAATATGTGTAGCTTCCAACCCAAAACCAATTATAAATTGAAATGGGAGACACTTGGTTTCCAACCAAAACCAACTATAAAGTGAGGTTTTACAATAATATGTTGGCATGATGCTAATTTTAGCATGGCCCCATACAGCAACAAAGAGTTTTTCTCTCATTATCATTGGATAATTTAGAAGTAATTCATCACATATTCATAATGAAAATACTTATTCTGGAATGTTATGCTGGCATTTTATTTGGTCGAGCTATTAATCATGCAAACTTGAAGTTGCGATTTTGATTACCATTTAGACGATGCATCGATTTTAAACTCTAAATGGTTCATCCAATGGATGTGTATGCCTACATACATCCACTAGTTTTCTTTCCAGAATATTGAGAGATTGTGTCCCCAATATAGTTGATGGTTGAATAATCAACTTGCTTTGAGAAGAAAACAACATAAGATTGAAGAATATTATCATTATAATTTTCGCATCATTAACGACTCAGGATGGTATAACCGGTCATGCCAAAATTATAATTGTGGTCCATAAACTTATGTTATGGCTGGTGATTATTTTCCACAATATATGCATAATGCATGTCGGGGAAGATACAAAAGAATATAATGCATTCTTAGTATTAAACTTTATTCCTCGCGACAATTTTATATTTTCTTTTACGGAGCATTCATGTATATCTCACAATTTATTAGCATAGATTCTAACATCTATGAAAGTAGTATGTAATACATTTGACACACTTATTTTTTATACATGACATTTTTATTTGCTCCGTTCTTATTTTACCACTTGTAGTGATCGGTCATTTTTTATATTACTTCGACCATAACCAAGACCATGATAAATGATCTATAAGCGTGGATCATTAGATTATCACATTCACTTAAGGGAATGAAAATCTTAAGTTGATCATTTCATCACATTCATTTGAGGGAATGGAGATTTATATGTTGACCAATTCATCACATTCACTTAAGGGAATATAGATCTTTATGTCGATTATTTAATCAACCACGTCCATGATAAGTATCATCATCATTGTCACATTCATTTTAAAGAATGGACGAATAGTTGAACTACTTTTATATTTTTCGTCTAAAACTCATTAGCTTTTCTTTTACTATATAATATGAGAATTTGACAATATATCATGATACTTTTCAAACCACGTTCTCGATATCGCTAATATAGAAGCATGTTCACTTTGAAAATAGAGAATGTGTTCTGAAACATCTCTTCATCAGTATCATATAAATCACAATTTTATTTGTTCGGATCTAACACTGAAAATTGTGAGATTTAACTCGCTTACACTTTTTTTTCTTGCAACATGAGGTGCATACAATAGAGCAAGCTTTCAAAAAAAAATACTTTTCTTTTATACCATTTCTTTGGCATTTTTGTTTTTCTCAAACATAACATGAGGTTATGTTATTATGATTCACTTGAGGAATCATCGAAGCACATTAGGCTTTAAACAAAAATAATCATAACTTGAGATTATGTTATCGTAATTAACTTGATGGAATCATATTTGAACATTTTAACAATAACTTGAGGTTATTGTATTTTCATTTTATAATCATAATAGAACTTGAGGTTCTATAATAATCATAACATGAGGTTATGATATCTTTTGATTCTCTTGGGAGAATCATAATAGAACTTGAAGTTCTACTTTTCTTTTCTTTTTATTCTAAACAGAACATGAGGTTATGTTATTGATTATATTAATTGAATCAAATTAGAACTTAATGTTCTAATAATTTCTTTCGCTAACATAATATGAGATTATGTTACTTTGATTTTCTTAATGTAAAACAGGAATATATGTCACGAATCATAAATCTATAAATAAATAAAAGAAAATACAAGGAATAGCTTTATACAGTAATATTGCGAGCATTTTATCACGTCTCGTATCTCCACGTAAATTAAACAGTGATATCTATACAATCATATACTAGTAGTAAACAAATATGTCAAACATGTATATAAGGATTCGAGATATACCTTTATCATAAAATCATTAATATTGTTTTATCTGATCTTGATTTATATAATCAACAAATAGTGTTTATCTTGTCTTTTTTCAATTTCTGCTAGTATTTTTTTCTTTTCTGAGATCCAAAATTGTTCGCTGCCATTAATGGTGACATCAATAGTTTTTAGAAAAACTAATATATCAATCAATTGAGTAATTAAGGAATTTTTAAAAAGAAAAAAGAAAAAAATTGCCATGTTTTATGTTTATATAATAGAGGAGATTTGCCTCTTTAGATCTAGCATGACAAAACTTTGTGTCACTAAAAAAAGATCATCAATCTTATCGCATATTGATATATGATTATTAACCAACAGGAAAATAGGAATACTTGCCTCCTTAACCGTGATATCAAAATACTAATCATAGTAAACGAAAACTTCATCGACCTATATCTTACATTCGGTGAAATTGAAAATCACTATTAGAGCGTGCTGATAACGTGTTGTGAAAGTAATTGACAAAAGTAAAAGATGGAGAAGAAGAGAGCATTCTTATTGTGTGGCCATCATAGATACAATTAGGAGGTTTATATAAGGCTAATAAGAAAACGCTAACTTGTTACTAAATATTAGGATGAATAACCATAATCCCAATAATATTTTACAATAATTAAAATATTAATGTATAAAGCTTTTGATTTTATAAACCTTGTTGACTTTGTATAAACCTTTGAGTAAATTACACCGTTAGTCCTTGTGATATGGCCAGATTTCATATGACATCCATAAAACAAGAAATCTTGCACCGTTAGTCCAATATATTGAATAAATTACATGGGTGGTCAAATTTTGCTAACGTCATTAGATTTTCTCGTTATCTGGGACATCACGTACAAATCATACGAGGGCATTTTTGTCCGAACACTTTTTTGTACTTTTTTTTTCAACCTCCTTGTTTTATCCGAACACTGTTCACATTGTACTCCTAGAACACGTGGACTTAACTTTTTACATATCTTATTTATGAAAGATTATTCCACACTCTTCACACTCAATTATTTTCATCACCCCCTCTCTCTCTCTCTCTCTCTCTCTCTCTCTCTCTCTCTCTCTCTCTCTCTCTCTTCACCTTTTGTTATTTCTTCTCCAAAAACTTAAGAACAAAAAAATAGTGGCATGTTTGTGTGAAAAAACAGCAGTAATTCAGGCATCATGGACAAATTGAAATCCAGGACATAGGCTATATGGTTCTCCAAATCCGGAATCTGATGGTGAGTTACTGGCACGATCCGACAATGTGTGGAAGATCGGTTAATATCATTTCCGGTCTATTAAGGGTAATAAGTGTTATGGAACCTACACTAGATGAAACAAGACTTGAAGCTGTTAAAATGATAAAATACTTGATCTTAAGGTTTTTTTTTTTTTTTTTTTTTTTTTTTTTTTTTTTTTTTTTGCAATTTTTTGCTTTTTTATCAAGTGAAAACAGTATAAGTTAGCAGTGGGGAAGAGAATAGGTGATGGGCTTTGATTTTTTTTGGTAATGTGATGTTGTTGATGATCGATGTAATTTTTATGGTAATGAAATATTAGTTCAATGCTACCATTTTTAAGTTGTGATTGTTAGTATTTTATGTGTTGATGTAATCTTTTTTTGGTTTTTGACTTTGATTTAGGTTAAAGTAAGTAGTTGTGCATTTGGTCAGTGGGTTAAGATTGACCTTTTGGCATACCAAATTGATAAACAAATGTTTTTGTATATTAAAAACCAACTTAATGGAACTTTTTTAGCTTGTTGACTTTGTTTTTGCTAAAAAGTTGTAGTTGATTTATAAGGATTTAAAACGTACATTTTTAGGGGGTCATTTAAGCCCTGAATCGTTACATTTTATATTTGTTAATACTTAAAATCATTCCTTTTCACTTTTAGGTCTTTTGGAAGCAAAATGCTGGAATAAAGCATATTTGGATGAAAAGGAGCGAAAACATAAAGAAAATGACAAAGTCAATAAAAAAAAGCATTTTCATAAGCTTGACGACGTCCTAACTCCAAGGGTGACGCCGTTGCCTACAGGGTGTTCCAAAAACTCTCAAGCGACGGCTCAGAAAATATTTTGGTCTTAACAAGTGACGGAGTCACACCTTATTTCAGAAGGTCGTCACTCTTTCATTTTACACCAGACGACCAAGACTTTCCCAAGACGATGTCCAAGAGCAACCCAAACGGCATCACTACTTTCTACCTAAAGTCGTCCCAATGATGACTTGGTCAAGACGAAACCCTAATGACGGCGATAAGACGGTGTCACCATCAAAAGGCGACGCCGTCGCGAATGTAAACTCTATATATAGACTTCGAAATTTCTTTATTTGGTGTGCATTATTTTGGAGAGCAAACCCTAGTTCATTTAAAGTCCGACTTGGACAATATTTTAGGGTTTCAAACCCTCTTTTACACTTAAAGATAAGTTTGTTTATCCAATCTATCACCATGTTTCATCTATGTTTGATTGTTTGTTTGTGTTCTTGCTTATCTATCATGCGTAACTAAATTAATTAGTGTTTGTTTAGATCAAATGAAACCTAGTTATTGATTATTGTTAGGTTGTCTCTTGTTCTAATTGGTAGACGCTAAAATAAGCAAAACTGGCTTCTTCTTTTATTGTTGCGAGCTTGAATATCCTAAATAACATAAAGCCTTAGAGTGCACTTTAGGCCATCGTTGTGTTTATTACGTGAGTTGTAGCTTAAGGATAATAGGATATTCGGGTGAGATACTTTGGTACTTGGCGATCCCGGGTGTTCTAGAGGAGAGTTACGATTCATAAAATTGGGAATTAGGCACCACCCTATGACTAACACGGAATACAACGCATCAATTAGAATAAGGATGTGACAATTCAACCGACCAATAAAAGATAACTAGGGAGTAAGAAAATCTAAGTGAACATGTTTTTAATTATCATTAGAACACACTCATACAATCCATAACTTTTACTTTTATTTACTTTAATTAGTTTTAATTTAATTTGTTTAGTAGTTTAAATTGGTAAATTACCAAACCCCCACTCTTCAAACCCCAAGATTTTACTTTCTTTCATAAAAAATATAAAAGACTAAAAAAGAACCACCCTCAACCTTACCTTTTCGTCATACATCTCTACTAGCATATATATTCCCCTAGAGAACGATCAACCCCCTTGGCTTGCCCATACTACACTATAATGATTATGTACACTTCCTAATGGGTTGTAAAGCTTGCTTGCGGAAAAGGATGTCTTTCGACCACGAACAATGCATCATTGATCACTTGGTCAGTGGGTTATGTTAGGAATTGGAAAATTCAGTCATTAAAGAGTCGGTCACCTCAAGTATATGTATTCATTAGAAAGCTTGTAGTCGTAGTCAAGTTATATTATTAAGTAGTTTGTTATGTAACAAAGTGGAGGACGGACGGGTCTTTACCCACTGTATGCCTGATCCACAGCCCGTAGGTGGCGTTAGTTTGTAAGAAACTATAAATACCCTCTACCTCCCAAGGTAGAGGGTTGGAGCTTCAATACCATTTTTCTTCGTTTCACATAGTTCCCAACTCTCTTCCTTTTCTCTCACTAGAACTTTCTCTCTCTAAACATTTTGTACGCCTACTTGGATTATGGTTTAGTGTGTTTGTGAAATCATATATCTAACAATTGGTATCAAGAGCCATGGTTTGATCACTCATCTTTCATGCTCTTTGTTTTGGTGGATTTCATAAGGTTTTTGGGGTATTAAGGGTTTAGGAGAGTTTGATTCATTTGGACAAATTCTAGTGTTAAAGTTTGAATTTTGCTTGTACTTTTGTGTTTAGGATCATCATATGTGTTTATGTTTTGAATTGGAAGGCTTAAATCATTGTGGTTTGGTTGCTTTTTATTGATAAAGTGGTTATTTGTGAACATAGGACGAAGCGAGTTGAGTCTCGGACTTGTTTTTCTTCAAAGCGAGTTGCTTTGTTTCTGTATGCGAGTTAGTATATGCGACTTGGCTATTTAGCGAGTTGATTTTCATGCGAATTGGGTTCTAAGCGAGTTATTTCTTTATGCGACTTGAGTTCTAAAGCGACTTGTTTCATTAAGCGAGTTGTGTGTCTTGCGAGTTGATACTAAAGCGAGTTGGCTATTTAGCGATTTGTTCCATTAAGCGTGTTGACAGTGTTGCGAGTTGATGCTAATGCGACTTGGCTATTTAGCGAGTTGATTCCTTAAGCGAGTTGTCTCCTTGAGCGAGTTGGTTGTTTAGCGAGTTGATATCTAAGCGAGTTGTGTGTCTTGCTACTTGTCTATTTTAGGCTTGTTACTTCTTCGTGATACATTCTTACGGTTGTTCTTTTGGTTTAGTAAAATCCCGTGAAAGAATCAATTTCCTGTTTTAATCAAAGAATAGTAAAATCCCGCAGAACTTGTAATCATGGCAAACATCGTTCCTACTATTTCTTCAGTAGCTGAGGACGTTCAAGCAGCAGGGTCAGATACACGTCCACCTATGCTTGACAGAACTGATTATGACTCTTGGGTACAACGAATCCGATTGTACTGTTTGGGAAAAGAAAACAGAGTCAACATTCTCAACTCAATTGACGAAGGAACTTATCAGATTGAGACTACTAGAGACTTAATTGATACTGCTGCAGATGGAACAATGATCTATGGAATAGACAGACCAAAGACTTATGATGAACTCAATGATAAGGAGAAAAAGAGATTCGATGCTGATATCAGGGCTTCTAACATCATACTTCAAGGTCTTCCAAAAGATATCTACAAGCTTATCAATCACAACACCGAAGCAAAGGCTGTATGGGATAATGTCAAGATGCTTCTCTCAGGTTCGGAATTAACTGTTGAAGACAGAGAATCACAACTATATGATGAGTTTGAGCACTTCAAGATGAAACCAGATGAGAGTGTTGATTCGCTCCAAAACCGTCAAGTTATCTCACGCAAGCTAGCCACTTGTGAATGGCTAGCTGTAAGAAACTTAAAACAGTTCAAGCACAAATGCAATGAAGTCCAGGAGAGTATAGTGTTTCCCCAGGTCGTTATGTCCCAACGAGCCGTGCGAGAATAGTCAAACGTTTAGTGATCGAGAAGATTTGAATAGATACAGAGATTTGATTGATTATAACTACAGAAAAAGCCAACAAATTACAACGGCTTAAATGCAAATTAAAGGAAATTAAAAAGATAAAAACTATTAAATAAACGCTATCACTATAATTAAAATGATGTTTTTGTTTTTATGTTTTTCTAAAACTGAATTAAAAACTACGTTACGTACAAATAAAAACGTGAAACTTACTCAATATAAATCCTAAAAATATGAAAAATACATTTTTACAATCCTAATGATAAAAGAAAAGTTTTAGAAAAAGAAAATTATTTTTATAACTAATTATCTAATTATTATTAATCAAAAACTATTTTTAACTATTTAATAATTACCTAAAATACAAGAAAATAGGAAATAAAGCTAGAAAAATAAAATTATGAATTGGAAAAGTCTAAAATATCAAAATAGAATTTTCAAAACTATTTTTGTATTTTTCTGATTATTTTTCTTTTTTTTATGAATTTTAAACTATTAAAAACTAATTAAATTACTAAAAATTACAAAATAAACTATGAAAAATCTGGAAAATTACTTTTTTTACTTTTTATATTTATCTAAACCTAAGAAAAATGAAAAATTAATTTTTTGAACCTTTTCTGAATTTTTTGTATTAAAAGCTAATTAAAAATGCTTAAAAACTAATTTAAATTAAGAAAAATAGCAAATCAACTTAGAAAAATCTAAAAATTTCAGGAAAACTCTAAAATTATATCAGGAAGCTAGGAAAAATGGAAAAACAGGCACTTATGTGGAGGAATTTGAAACTGCTTTACAAGTGCTTATTGAAATAAGCACTAAAATAAGCCAATTGAACCAAACAAGTCACCCACTGATAACAGGAACTATGATATGCTAAAAGTGACCAAATGCAACAGAAATCAACAAGCTACAACCACTGATATGCAAGTTTCAATGATTTGATGAAATGAGCTACAAGTTAAAACAGATTTCTGGGTACCTACTTGCAGTCAACAAATAAGTACTCAAATAAGCTAGAAACCTAAAACCACATATTAAGACCTAAACTAGACCTAAGTGGCTACTTATATCCAAAAGACCAGACCTTGGAAGGCTCTTATGAGCCTTGTACCAATCCTGCAATATCTGAGAAAAAGCTTAGTATAAGCAGACCCCTGTGAGCAGGGCAATAGGACCTGACTTTGAGCTCATGCATAAGCTTATTTAGCAAGCAAAAGCTAAAACCAGATAAGTGGTTCTCAAGACCACCAAGAAGGCTACAACTAGACCAAAAATCAAACCCTAACTATGCAAAATGAGCACAGTGCACTTGCTGCAAAATCTGCATAAAACCAGATTTTACACCATTTTGACTTTTTGACACAGATAAGAACTTTGACTTTTGTGGATTTTGAGATTAAATGATTTACTGATTTAGATTGAATATGATGTAATGACACTAATTCAAGCTATGTTTAAGACTTCTAAACATAAATTAAGATTTTGCAAAGCCAAATTCACAACAGTTGGAAGCTTAGACAGATTTCATGAAATATTGACTTTAAAGGTTGCAGGCTCAATTCAATGACTCAATTGAGTTACTTAGAGCTAAACAAACTTGAACCAACAGGTATCTACCACTGACTAAATTTCTAAGACAGTTTAACAGTTAATCCAAACACCCTCTTATACACTGATTATGCAATTAAAATGGTACAACAACTGATTAAACTTGCACAGATGACCAAACTAAATTTACTTAACGTAAACACAGATTAACTAACAGGTTTTAACTACTTTAAGAATACTAAAACAGATTCTGCCAAGAACAAGAAAAATAGCACTTACACTTGGTCCAAAGCCACTATGGCCTGCCAACAAGGAAACCAAGAACACTAGCCTAATCCAACCCCTAACCTACTCTGATTCAACCCAATTCCAGCTCTGCTTCACCCATGATTCATTCCATACCCATTTTCATAATCAGTTGACTTTTGTTGACCAGATTCCAATTCTGCTAGAATCTTAAAAACAAGCTTGCAAAAAGCTTTTAATAAGCTAGTGGAGGTTTGTTTGAGCTTATAATTAGGCTTCTTGAAACTTTGACAACAGATATTAATATGGAAATTTGCAACAGTTGAGATAAAATATGGAATGTGACCAAAGGCTTAAATTGAAACTTGATAATAGTTTGAATACACTGAAACTACTAAGTTGAGTACAAAATAACTTGAAAATACAATTTAGAAACTAATTAAAGCATAATGATATTAAAACGACATACATTTTTGTAAAACTAACTAACTACTACTTGGACAAGCTTCTTCTCCTCTGATTTATACACCATTTGTCTTCTCTCTCATCTCTGAGTGAATCCCAGCAGAAATCAGAGCCATTGGATGCCTAGGGGCAATCTTGGCCTTTGGATCATTTTTGGCGGGAAACGCCCATTTGACCTGTTGATACTGTTTTTAGCTACTAGGGGGGGGGGGTGGACTGTAGGGGTGATGATGAGGAGGTGAAGGGATAAGGGATAAGGCTTGGGTGAGATGGGACTGGTGTTGGGAGTTGCAGGCACAAGTGGAGGTTGAAGATAAAGGTGTGGCGGGTTTCTGTTTATTTGACTAGATTTGACCAAAGGTCCAAAATGAGGAAGGGTCAAGGGGTTTAGGCTGGGGTCAAAAGGGAAAAGGCAGGGGTCAAGGGATAGTGACAAGTCCAAAAGGGTTTAGGGTTTTTTAATTATAACAAGGACTAGTTTTGTAATTCCTGAAAATTGAGGGACCTAAGCTGCCAATTCATCAAAGTTGCTCCAAGGGTGAAAAGTGACAAGTTTCAATAATGCAAGGACCAATCTTGACATTTTCAAATTTTCCAAGGACCATTTTTGCCAAATTTCAAACTTGAAGGACTAAACTTGTAATTTTCTCAAACTTTTGATATTTTTCACCAAAGGACTAAATTTGACAACTTATGATTTTAAAAGGACCTTTGGTGATTTTTCTTTTGAAATTATGTGCTCAGGGACTATTTCTGACAATTTTAGAAACTTGGGGGACTGAAACTGCCAATTATGCAAACTTTGCTCATTTTTCATCTGATTTTAAACATTTTGCATCTGAAACATATAAAATGCAATTTTGGAATATTTTCAGTATTTTGATGCATTTCTGAGCATTTTTAGACGTTTTGCAGTTCAGATTAAACCAAAAATGATGAGTATTTACACACTCATCAATCCCCCACACTAAGATATTGCTAGTCCCTAGCAGTGTTTTGAGAAAAATTAATGGATTTCATCTCTTTACCAAAAGCCATTACTTCTGGAGTAGCCAAATGTTTCAGTTCAAGTAAGAACCATGGTACACTGATAACCATGTGATTTTGAGCAAACCACCAGCTTCCAACGGATTTGATTTGTCTTTACCAGAAGCCGTTTGCTCTGGACTAGCCAACTCTTAGATAAATTATCAATATTATTTTTGGTGAGCTGATTACCAATTATGGTTTTTCCACTGCCTTTACCACAAGCCATAACCTTGCGGGCTAGCCAACTCTTCACTTTTTAGGATATGGTGAGCTGAATACCATACAATTTTGGGCAAATTGCAAGCCGTCAACGGATTTGAGATATCTTTACCAAGAGCCGTTTGCTCCTGGATTAGCCAATCCTTTTGTTTATTAGACAAGGCGGACTGATAACCAAATGAGAAAGTGCAAAACACTTACTCCAAAAAAAAAATTTGGCCAAAAACGGGGGAATTAGGCGGTATAATTACATGATAAAATTCGTGAGAATTCCCCCCACACTTAGAAATGAATATTGCCCTCAATATTCAAAGTACCGGCGGTTATGCCGAAACATAGAACGTAAAAGGGAAATACTACGACCATTATTTAGAAAGATTTTTTTTTTTTTTTTTTTTTTTTTTTTTTGAAAACTTATATATATATAATCATGTGGGGCAACTCCCCCACACTAGGGTCGTACACACGGGTGAAAACCCATGTTAAGTTACTGTTTTTGATTACCGAGTCGCTAGCTTGACTCGACCTCGAATTAATTGGTTCATGGGGAAAGCAAAGTGGAAGAAACAATCTCCATCGGACTTTCATTCAAGATGTTTGGATAAACATTGAAGTACGTGAAAGTTCCACACCGATGAGATATACATAGAACCGGCTTAAGATAATGGTACATGGAAATGCCGGGATCAAAGATAATGTCTTCATTCCCGAAGGAGTGAAGAACAGGAGAAGTGACAGAATATATGAAGAAAAGAAAGAAAATCATGATAGAAATCATGACTAACTCTTCGTCCTCAATAGGAGAATTCATAGTTTCATGAATCTCCTCAGTTAAGCTTGCTTGATCAAGACATATTATGGGAGTGTCTAGATCAAAGTAGAAATTATCATACTCCGGCGGAGATATGATATGAGTGAGTTCATCTGAGAACTCCATGAAGGTGAATGAATCATATTCAGAATTGATATGAGTGGGTTCACTGGTGAACTTCTCCAATGTAAATGATTCATAATCGAGGAGAGAATTATGAGAATGAGAAGTGGTACTGCCACTAATCTTCTCTCCCATATTATCAAAACAGAAGGCTTTCATTTCCGGAATAGAATCATCGGAAAGAATGTCACTATCCTTAATGGGGATAGGAGATGAAATAGGTTTCTCTTTGAAAGCCTCGATTTTAGAAATGAGAAGACTGACATTCAATAATGTTGCTCGAAGAGCTTCATCTTTGATTTCAGTGTCAGTAACTTCATCATTCTCTTCTTCTAAGCTAACAAGCTCAGAAGGTGAATCTTCCACATAAATGATGTCTCCACAAGATAACGAATCATCATCATCAGAATCGGAGAACATCTCAACATGATCTGTTTGGAAGACAAGAGGAGGAGGGATATCACACACATGATCAAGAATTCCCTGTGACTCTCTTGGGATTGGGACAAGGTTCTCAACACTAGACTTTATGAATTCGTTCGATTCCTTTTCAGGAACAGTGTCAAGATGCTCGTCCCCCATGTTCAGAGAGTGAGTGGGAGTCTCGGGTGTGATAGCAGTTGTTTGAGATGGAATCTCAACTGCTGGGATATCAACTGACTGAGGGAGTTGAGAAATATTATCTCTAAAAGGATAAAAACTCTCCTCGTCATCATCATATAGAGCCGCCTTAAGAAATTGGGAACGTCTTAGAGCTGCATGCTCTAGGACTAATAATTCTTCCCTAGATTGGCGGGCCTCTCGTTCTTCGGCAAGCAATTATCCTATGGTCTTTTCACCACTCACTTGATTCTTAAAGTTACTAATCATATCATCAAGTGTTTTCATAGTGGTTTCAAAATCTTGGGAGATTTCTTGAGATAACGGCTCAGGTGGAGTTTGAACCGTATGGTGCTGTGGAGGTTGGAAATTGTCAAACCTGAGAGAGTCATGATTGTTACAAGGAAATGGATTCCCTATTTGACAATCAGAGCTGAAATGGGGACCTCCACAGTACTCACAACAGTAAAACTGTTGAGTCTGGACAGGTGAACCATATGGATTTTGGTTATAACCAAAGTTCTGAGCATCACTGGAAAACTGTTCATAGACAAACGTGTTTCCGGATTGACACTCAAATCCTTGGTGAGGACCTCCACAAAATTCACAGCAGTAATGTTGATTATATGAAGATAAGTCGGGCTGTGGTGGGTAATTGGAAAAGTTTGAGGGGTCGTTAAATGAGTTCGGATTAGGATCATAATCAATTGAATTCCTCGAACCACAAAACAAACAACTCCCGTTATGAATATCATTACCACATTGTACACACGTACACCAACGACAGGGTGAACCAAAGAGAGGCTCACCACAACCGACACAAGGAATAAACGATTGCATTTGAGAGTCATGAGAAGGAATCAGTTTATTCAAAGAATCCACAAAACCAACATGGTGATCCGAATGACTATCAAGTCTCGAAGAACATTCAGAAAAATCAGGATGTGGGACAAGTGGTGTGCTCTGAGAGCTAGCAATTTCCACCACTTCCGTTATGGTCTCCGGTTCTTGAACGGGTTCATCGGGTTGTGGCGGATGGTCGGAAAAACTTGGAGAATCATCGAGAGAGTTATCAGATAATTCGCACCAATAACAATATTCTCTTGCACCCATCCTTCCACATCGCTTGCATAAACAATCCGGATTCTGACAATCGAGCTGATCCTCTTCCATACGGCTTTTGCAGTGGAAACAACGAGGATAATCGAACGTCGCCATGAGAATTAAACATGTAGAGGGTTAAAGAAATAGAATTAAACGGTTTTGAGGTTAAAGAAGAGTAGAATCAAACGGTACGAGGGGGTAAGAGAAATAGAATCATACGGATAAGAGGAATGAGAAGAGTATTTTTGGTATTTTTGAAAAACATGATGTAAAAAACAAAGAATGAAAATCTTTTTGGGTTTTTGATTTTTAAAAGAGAATATAAACACATACAGATGGTATAAACAAGGAGTGAATATCCAAATCACTAATCTGCTAAACGCCAGATAATCAGCACAGCTCCCCGGCAGCGACGCCAAAATTTGATTCGCTCCAAAACCGTCAAGTTATCTCACGCAAGCTAGCCACTTTTGAATGGCTAGCTGTAAGAAACTTAAAACAGTTCAAGCACAAATGCAATGAAGTCCAGGAGAGTATAGTGTTTCCCCAGGTCGTTATGTCCCAACGAGCCGTGCGAGAATAGTCAAACGTTTAGTGATCGAGAAGATTTGAATAGATACAGAGATTTGATTGATTATAACTACAGAAAAAGCCAACAAATTACAACGGCTTAAATGCAAATTAAAGGAAATTAAAAAGATAAAAACTATTAAATAAACGCTATCACTATAATTAAAATGATGTTTTTGTTTTTATGTTTTTCTAAAACTGAATTAAAAACTACGTTACGTACAAATAAAAACGTGAAACTTACTCAATATAAATCCTAAAAATATGAAAAATACATTTTTACAATCCTAATGATAAAAGAAAAGTTTTAGAAAAAGAAAATTATTTTTATAACTAATTATCTAATTATTATTAATTAAAAACTATTTTTAACTATTTAATAATTACCTAAAATACAAGAAAATAGGAAATAAAGCTAGAAAAATAAAATTATGAATTGGAAAAGTCTAAAATATCAAAATAGAATTTTCAAAACTATTTTTGTATTTTTCTGATTATTTTTCTATTTTTTATGAATTTTAAACTATTAAAAACTAATTAAATTACTAAAAATTACAAAATAAACTATGAAAAATCTGGAAAATTACTTTTTTTACTTTTTATATTTATCTAAACCTAAGAAAAATGAAAAATTAATTTTTTGAACCTTTTCTGAATATTTTGTATTAAAAGCTAATTAAAAATGCTTAAAAACTAATTTAAATTAAGAAAAATAGCAAATCAACTTAGAAAAATCTAAAAATTTCAGGAAAACTCTAAAATTATATCAGGAAGCTAGGAAAAATGGAAAAACAGGCACTTATGTGGAGGAATTTGAAACTGCTTTACAAGTGCTTATTGAAATAAGCACTAAAATAAGCCAATTGAACCAAACAAGTCACCCACTGATAACAGGAACTATGATATGCTAAAAGTGACCAAATGCAACAGAAATCAACAAGCTACAACCACTGATATGCAAGTTTCAATGATTTGATTAAATGAGCTACAAGTTAAAACAGATTTCTGGGTACCTACTTGCAGTCAACAAATAAGTACTCAAATAAGCTAGAAACCTAAAACCACATATTAAGACCTAAACTAGACCTAAGTGGCTACTTATATCCAAAAGACCAGACCTTGGAAGGCTCTTATGAGCCTTGTACCAATCCTGCAATTTCTGAGAAAAAGCTTAGTATAAGCAGACCCCTGTGAGCAGGGCAATAGGACCTGACTTTGAGCTCATGCACAAGCTTATTTAGCAAGCAAAAGCTAAAACCAGATAAGTGGTTCTCAAGACCACCAAGAAGGCTACAACTAGACCAAAAATCAAACCCTAACTATGCAAAATGAGCACAGTGCACTTGCTGCAAAATCTGCATAAAACCAGATTTTACACCATTTTGACTTTTTGACACAGATAAGAACTTTGACTTTTGTGGATTTTGAGATTAAATGATTTACTGATTTAGATTGAATATGATGTAATGACACTAATTCAAGCTATGTTTAAGACTTCTAAACATAAATTAAGATTTTGCAAAGCCAAATTCACAACAGTTGGAAGCTTAGACAGATTTCATGAAATATTGACTTTAAAGGTTGCAGGCTCAATTCAATGACTCAATTGAGTTACTTAGAGCTAAACAAACTTGAACCAACAGGTATCTACCACTGACTAAATTTCTAAGACAGTTTAACAGTTAATCCAAACACCCTCTTATACACTGATTATGCAATTAAAATGGTACAACAACTGATTAAACTTGCACAGATGACCAAACTAAATTTACTTAACGTAAACACAGATTAACTAACAGGTTTTAACTACTTTAAGAATACTAAAACAGATTCTGCCAAGAACAAGAAAAATAGCACTTACACTTGGTCCAAAGCCACTATGGCCTGCCAACAAGGAAACCAAGAACACTAGCCTAATCCAACCCCTAACCTACTCTGATTCAACCCAATTCCAGCTCTGCTTCACCCATGATTCATTCCATACCCATTTTCATAATCAGTTGACTTTTGTTGACCAGATTCCAATTCTGCTAGAATCTTAAAAACAAGCTTGCAAAAAGCTTTTAATAAGCTAGTGGAGGTTTGTTTGAGCTTATAATTAGGCTTCTTGAAACTTTGACAACAGATATTAATATGGAAATTTGCAACAGTTGAGATAAAATATGGAATGTGACCAAAGGCTTAAATTGAAACTTGATAATAGTTTGAATACACTGAAACTACTAAGTTGAGTACAAAATAACTTGAAAATACAATTTAGAAACTAATTAAAGCATAATGATATTAAAACGACATACATTTTTGTAAAACTAACTAACTACTACTTGGACAAGCTTCTTCTCCTCTGATTTATACACCATTTGTCTTCTCTCTCATCTCTGAGTGAATCCCAGCAGAAATCAGAGCCATTGGATGCCTAGGGGCAATCTTGGCCTTTGGATCATTTTTGGCGGGAAACGCCCATTTGACCTGTTGATACTGTTTTTAGCTACTAGGGGGGGGTGGACTGTAGGGGTGATGATGAGGAGGTGAAGGGATAAGGGATAAGGCTTGGGTGAGATGGGACTGGTGTTGGGAGTTGCAGGCACAAGTGGAGGTTGAAGATAAAGGTGTGGCGGGTTTCTGTTTATTTGACTAGATTTGACCAAAGGTCCAAAATGAGGAAGGGTCAAGGGGTTTAGGCTGGGGTCAAAAGGGAAAAGGCAGGGGTCAAGGGATAGTGACAAGTCCAAAAGGGTTTAGGGTTTTTTAATTATAACAAGGACTAGTTTTGTAATTCCTGAAAATTGAGGGACCTAAGCTGCCAATTCATCAAAGTTGCTCCAAGGGTGAAAAGTGACAAGTTTCAATAATGCAAGGACCAATCTTGACATTTTCAAATTTTCCAAGGACCATTTTTGCCAAATTTCAAACTTGAAGGACTAAACTTGTAATTTTCTCAAACTTTTGATATTTTTCACCAAAGGACTAAATTTGACAACTTATGATTTTAAAAGGACCTTTGGTGATTTTTCTTTTGAAATTATGTGCTCAGGGACTATTTCTGACAATTTTAGAAACTTGGGGGACTGAAACTGCCAATTATGCAAACTTTGCTCATTTTTCATCTGATTTTAAACATTTTGCATCTGAAACATATAAAATGCAATTTTGGAATATTTTCAGTATTTTGATGCATTTCTGAGCATTTTTAGACGTTTTGCAGTTCAGATTAAACCAAAAATGATGAGTATTTACACACTCATCAATCCCCCACACTAAGATATTGCTAGTCCCTAGCAGTGTTTTGAGAAAAATTAATGGATTTCATCTCTTTACCAAAAGCCATTACTTCTGGAGTAGCCAAATGTTTCAGTTCAAGTAAGAACCATGGTACACTGATAACCATGTGATTTTGAGCAAACCACCAGCTTCCAACGGATTTGATTTGTCTTTACCAGAAGCCGTTTGCTCTGGACTAGCCAACTCTTAGATAAATTATCAATATTATTTTTGGTGAGCTGATTACCAATTATGGTTTTTCCACTGCCTTTACCACAAGCCATAACCTTGCGGGCTAGCCAACTCTTCACTTTTTAGGATATGGTGAGCTGAATACCATACAATTTTGGGCAAATTGCAAGCCGTCAACGGATTTGAGATATCTTTACCAAGAGCCGTTTGCTCCTGGATTAGCCAATCCTTTTGTTTATTAGACAAGGCGGACTGATAACCAAATGAGAAAGTGCAAAACACTTACTCCAAAAAAAAAATTTGGCCAAAAACGGGGGAATTAGGCGGTATAATTACATGATAAAATTCGTGAGAATTCCCCCCACACTTAGAAATGAATATTGCCCTCAATATTCAAAGTACCGGCGGTTATGCCGAAACATAGAACGTAAAAGGGAAATACTACGACCATTATTTAGAAAGATTTTGAAAACTTATATATATATAATCATGTGGGGCAACTCCCCCACACTAGGGTCGTACACACGGGTGAAAACCCATGTTAAGTTACTGTTTTTGATTACCGAGTCGCTAGCTTGACTCGACCTCGAATTAATTGGTTCATGGGGAAAGCAAAGTGGAAGAAACAATCTCCATCGGACTTTCATTCAAGATGTTTGGATAAACATTGAAGTACGTGAAAGTTCCACACCGATGAGATATACATAGAACCGGCTTAAGATAATGGTACATGGAAATGCCGGGATCAAAGATAATGTCTTCATTCCCGAAGGAGTGAAGAACAGGAGAAGTGACAGAATATATGAAGAAAAGAAAGAAAATCATGATAGAAATCATGACTAACTCTTCGTCCTCAATAGGAGAATTCATAGTTTCATGAATCTCCTCAGTTAAGCTTGCTTGATCAAGACATATTATGGGAGTGTCTAGATCAAAGTAGAAATTATCATACTCCGGCGGAGATATGATATGAGTGAGTTCATCTGAGAACTCCATGAAGGTGAATGAATCATATTCAGAATTGATATGAGTGGGTTCACTGGTGAACTTCTCCAATGTAAATGATTCATAATCGAGGAGAGAATTATGAGAATGAGAAGTGGTACTGCCACTAATCTTCTCTCCCATATTATCAAAACAGAAGGCTTTCATTTCCGGAATAGAATCATCGGAAAGAATGTCACTATCCTTAATGGGGATAGGAGATGAAATAGGTTTCTCTTTGAAAGCCTCGATTTTAGAAATGAGAAGACTGACATTCAATAATGTTGCTCGAAGAGCTTCATCTTTGATTTCAGTGTCAGTAACTTCATCATTCTCTTCTTCTAAGCTAACAAGCTCAGAAGGTGAATCTTCCACATAAATGATGTCTCCACAAGATAATGAATCATCATCATCAGAATCGGAGAACATCTCAACATGATCATTTTGGAAGACAAGAGGAGGAGGGATATCACACACATGATCAAGAATTCCCTGTGACTCTCTTGGGATTGGGACAAGGTCCTCAACACTAGACTTTATGAATTCGTCCGATTCCTTTTCAGGAACAGTGTCAAGATGCTCGTCCCCCATGCTCAGAGAGTGAGTGGGAGTCTCGGGTGTGATAGCAGTTGTTTGAGATGGAATCTCAACTGCTGGGATATCAACTGACTGAGGGAGTTGAGAAATATTATCTCTAAAAGGATAAAAACTCTCCTCGTCATCATCATAAAGAGCTGCCTTGAGAAATTGGGAACGCCTTAGAGCTGCTTGCTCTAGGATTAATAATTCTTCCCTAGATTTGCGAGCTTCTCGTTCTTCTCGTTCTTCGGCCAGCAATTCTCCTATGGTTTTTTCACCACTCACTTGATTCTTAAAGTTTTGAATCATATCATCAAGTGTTTTCATTGTGGTTTCAAAATCTTGGGAGATTTCTTGAGATAACGGCTCAGGTGGAGTTTGAACCATATGGTGCTGTGGAGGTTGAAAATTGTCAAACATGTGAAAGTCATGATTGTTACAAGGAACTGGGTTCCCTATTTGACAATCAGAGCTGAAATGGGGACCTCCACAGTACTCACAACAGTAAAACTGTTGAGTCTGGATTGGTGAATCATATGGATTTTGGTCATAACCAAAGTTCTGAGCATTACTGGAAAATTGTTCATAGACAAACGTGTTTCCGGATTGACACTCAAATCCTTGGTGAGGACCTCCACAAAATTCACAGCAGAAGTGTTGATTGTATGAAGATAAGTCGGGCTGTGGTGGGTAATTGGAAAAATTTGAGGGGTCGTTAAATGAGTTCTGATTAGGATCATAATCAAATGAATTCCTTGAACCACAAAACAAACAACTCCCGTTATGAATATCATTACCACATTGTACACACGTACACCAACGACAGGGTGAACCAAAGAGAGGCTCACCACAACCGACACAAGGAATAAACGATTTCATTTGAGAGTTATGAAGAGGAATCGGTTTATTCAAAGAATCAACAAAACCAACATGGTGATCCGAATGACTATCAAGTCTCGAAGAACATTCAGAAAAATCAGGAGGTGGGACAAGTGGTGTGCTCTGAGAGCTAGAAATTTCCACCACTTCCGTTATGGTCTCCGGTTTTGGTTCTTGAGAAACGTGAAGATTAGGCAAGTCATTCTTGCTAGTCACCGGTGTTTGAACGGGTTCATCGTAATCAATTCTAATTCTCGACCTTTTTTCATCGGCTTGAATTTGTTCGATTAGATTACGGGCTCTATCTTCAAAGAAAGTGTCCTCGTAATCCTCGGTGGGTGCTTGGGGTAGCTCCGACGTTTGAACTGGTTTGTCAAGATTAGAATGTATTTCAGGTTGTGGCGGGTGGTCGAAATAACTTTGAAAAGAATTTTTGATGGATAATTCGCACGAATTGCAAAATTCGCTTGAACTAGGCCCTCCACACCGCGCACAAACATTTGTGACGATGATGTTGACGATTGTCGACATAAGAATTAAACATATAGAGGATTAAGAAGAGAATCAAATGGTTGAGAGGATACGAAGAATAGAATTAAACGGCAAAAGAGGGTAAGAGAAATAGAATCAACGAATAAGAGGAATGAGAAGAGTATTTTTGTATTTTTGGATAAGACAATATAAACATATACAGATGGATGGTATGAACAAAGAGTGAATATCCAAATTACTAATCTGCTATCCGTAAGATAATCAGCACAGCTCCCCGGCAGCGGCGCCAAAAATTTGATGCGCTCCCAAACAGTCAAGCTTTATCACACAAGCCTGCCACTTGTGAATGGCAGACCGTAACAAGCTTAAAACGGCTCA